>VDFB02226564.1:0-19488 GCA_007258455.2 Sequoia sempervirens | reverse complement strand
GGAGTGATAGTGAAAAATCAAGGATAAAATATACCAATGTCCAACCCTCAAAATCTCATCACACAATAGCCACCCCACAATCAAATCAACCCACAACTCACGCACTCCATGGTCCCTCAAAATAGACCTCGTGTTCAACAAAATCAATTTTTTTTGAGCTAGTATAGTATAATGTTACAAGAACAAGTTTTGCAACAACAAGAAGCCCAATAGCAATCATTGCAAGCACAATAAGCCTATCAACAAGAATTGCAACAAAAAAAATCTCAAGCTCAAGCCTTACAAGAACAAGCTCAACAATAGGCATTGATTGCACAACAACAACAACAAGAAGCTCAAAAACAATCCCAACAACAAGCAATTCTCACACAACAACAAGCCCAACAACAATTGTTGCTTTCACAACATAAAAAATGAGTCCAATAACAATTATTTCTTACACAACAACAACAAGGCTTGTACTACAACCCCCAACAATTTTATGCAAGCTCATAACAAAGTTTCTTGAAGCCAACTTTTCATGGAGCATACATACCTCCACCACTATCACCAACATATATGCCATATTAAAATCTACCCTACACACCATATAACCCCCCATATCGAAATACCACATACAAAACATCTATCATCCCACAATATAACACATATGCTCCTCCACCAAACCCTCAAGATGATTTTTCATCACAAATTAAGGTGCTCACATAGCAAATACAAGACATCTAAATGGGGAAAACAAAGAAACTATATACACAATAGGACTCGTGTCCATACCCCTTTGATAGAACCATTGAAATTTTGATAAATATAAAGGATGGGAAAATTTGGTGGATGATATCAAAGAGTTTTACGTAACATGTATAGAAGTTTATTACAATTATTCATACCTAATGTGCCTTTTCCCATGCAGTTTGGAAGGCCAAGATATAGATTGGTTCTCACATTTACCTTTGGGAATTCAAACCTTCTAAGACATAATTAATCAGTCTTTGGATAATTTATCCTACAATCTAGACATGGACATGAGCTTTGAAGAGCTATATACCCTCAAATAGAATAAGGGTGGATCCTTCACAAATTTCCTACAATGATGGAGGAAGAGAGCTAACAAGAGAAAATGGCCTATTCTTGAAGAACAACAAATAGGGATCATCATTTCCAACTTAGAAATAGATCTATCCTTCCAAATGAAAATAAAATGTTTCACATTGTCTGAGGAGCTAAACCCTAAGGCCCTTAATATCAAAACAATCCTTATTGCACAAGGAAACACACAAGCATGAATACAACGTGAACTTCTCATCTACTAGTTCTAATGAAAAACCTCACTTTTGGTCCAATAACAAGAATTTTACTAGTGATGGTGTCATTGATGCAAAGGTGGTCCTAACTGCTCAAAGAAAAGCAAAAACACAACCAATGAACATTCATTAGAACATGCAACAACCATACACATAACTTCCTAACAATCAACAAACAATCAATGCTACAAACACTCAAAGAGGACCACAAAGAATATAATATTCTCTTAAACAACATTTTACTCCCTTAGAGGAACCTATGGAAGATGTGTTAATGAAGTTGATATAGTCTAATCTTATCGTGCACTCCTAGATCTCACAAACTATAAAGAGCTAAAAGTCAAACCTCCTAGCTATAGAGAAGATCATTTTGGTGAATTTCACTGATAAAAAGGTCATAACACAAAAAATATTTTTAGACTCAAGCATCTAATACAAGATCTTATTGAATGAAAATTTAAAATTTTAGAAAACTCCTATGCTGGATCATACAAAAGTGAAAGATTCGGGAAAGGAATCGAGCTCAAACAATGTAAACCATTCCAATGATACCATTGTAAGACACATTTGTGTTATTCATTTGTCACAACATGGGGAATCATACATGTATTAAGATAATGTTTAAAAAAAAATTCTAAACCAATCACAGTGTCTAACAATATTTCATACTATAATGGCATCAAGTATGTATCAAATTGTGATATCTCTCCCACATATAACTTCAAGATTAGGCATATTAAAGGAGTTTCAAAGGAGAAAGAAATATCCCTTATTGAACCCATACCTACAAAGTGTTGCGAAGAGTCTTTTGCCAATGATGTATCATCCACCCAAGTATGATGTCAAGAGGAGGCTTTTGAGGATAACAAAATTTTCTCTGTATCAAGTTAGGATCAAGAACCACTATATCCACAACATTGCCTTGATTTGTATAATACCTTCCAACCCCTAAGTGATAGTTACTCTACCTTGAGTCAAGATGAATAACTCACTTCCCTAGGATTTATCAGGAGCTAATGAGCATATTTGAATCCATTTTAAATTCCAAAGATATCCCTAATATCACCTAGGTGATATGTTTTTTTCTAATGGACATATATACCTTCCTCATCCAAAAAAAAAGTCTCCCACACTTGATATTCCCACACAAGAGCAAGAAACGATCAAGATTCTTGATTCTTATAGTTTTTATGCATCATCAACATCTTTTGAAGCTTTATAAGAAAATAAACATGTTATAGAATCATAGCAAACAATTCATATTCCTGAATATTAGGAACCCATAACAATATCATGCGATCATGAAAAGTCATATGTAGTGGCTATTGATTAGATGATACATTATTAGGGCAAGGGATTAGGTCTTGTTAATACCTTCACAACACTAAGGGAAATCTTATCTAATGCAAACATCAACATAGGGGGCACAAAAAATCCGTATGATGAAAATATTTTTAACACTACAACTAGTTGTATCATGAATCATCATCCCCCCATCATCTCATACACAAATTGGGACCAACGTGAAAGGAATGATTCCTATCAATGAAATAAGATCATCAAAGAAAATAAAGAGGTAAAGAAAAAAGGAAAAATTAAATACAAATGGATACCAAAGAATACAAAATAAAATCATCACAATCATACTCCATCAGTCAAAGAAACCATGGGGTAAAGTCAAAAAGGGAAATGTATCCATCACAGATGTACTCAAATAGAAAAGAAAGGTTTTCAAATGATGAACAAATTATATCAAGTGGTTGGTCCTAATTTGACAAAAATATGCCATATACACTCATCATTTCTCATCTTCCCAAGTTTGGAGAGTCAAAGGTTCGAAACCATAGATCAATCTATAACATATTCCTCCATGCATGACATTGTACACTCCATTCATGATATCTAATTTTTTCATTAATTGTGTGTTGGAAATCAGAATGTGCACACATAGAGAAGGTTAATTTTAGCATCAACAAGGTAGGTTAGAGTTCTCCAAAGTGGCATTCAAGTACTCATATCGTATCAAAGAAGCTTCTTCAAGTAGGATATCTTTGGAATGTTACAACAATCATGTCTACATCAGAATCACCAGGTGGTTCAACATGACCATAAAATTTTAAAAAATTATAAAAAAGAAGAAGATAAGAGTAAAAATAAAAATCAACCTCCAATGAAAACCACTTCGGTGGCACTTTGGGAAAGTACTATGATGAAAACATGGAAAACAAGCATCATGAGTAGAATTGAGTGTCTATATGATCCTTTTTAGATGGAAGTATCTCATCATTGTCATGATAAATCCAATGTTCCTTCCATCCATCCAATTTTAATTTATCTAGATATTCTAGTTTATCTTGATCTTGATGAAGGTTCAACGTATACTTCAACTCTACTCATGGCAAGATCTTGATAGGCTCTTTACAATTTTGTCTTATGAAGTCCTGTAGCCCATATCTAGCATGATAAAACACTATTGAACTCTTCACATATACATTACCTATCTTGGTTTGTTCATTGAACTATGAAACATTGCTATACACTAGGGGTAGGTTATTGCACTCTTTTTTTTCAATAACTCTTGATCCATGTCTTATATCTCACAACATGATATTGACATCATGATCTAGGTATAGTTTATCTTAAAATAATCAAATTTCAAAAACACTTGCAAAATAAAAAATTCAAAAAACATAAAAACTTGTATAGCCAAAAAATCCAAAAACATTCAAAAATGTTGTACAGTCAAAATTTAAAACATCCAAAAGACATCAAAATCCCTAAATAGGTCATAAAGTCAAAAAAAAAAAGGATTCCAAACTACATTGTATTTGAGCTTAAACATAGGCAAGTCCATCATCGATGTGCCCCCAAAGCATTACGTCAGCCTTTACATGTCTATAATAATAAACTGATAATCCATCAATGTCCATATCTCACTAATAAATGGTTACTAGTCAGAGTCAGTCAAACTACATGATCTCTATATGTATAATGTAGGCAAGGCTAATATTTAATAAGCCCCTAAGGCCCTAGATCAATCCCTCTTAGGTCATGGTCAAAACTCAGAAAACAAAAAAACACTTGAAAATTCAGAAAACATAAACATTTGAAAACTCAAAAAACACAAATACACATTTGAAAATATTCAAAAATATTAAACAACCTCACATACCCTGAAAACCTAAACATTCAAATATACCCAAAAGATCAAAAACGACCTCAAAATATTTTCAAAACATCAAAAACATTGGAATATTCCTAAAAATTTTGAAACCACCCATCCCATTTCACTTTCACTTGCAATAAAATTCCATCCATAATAAACTGATCATCATCATCAACCTTTGGTAAAACAAGTGGAAACAAGTGTGGAAAATCATGAAGTATGAACCTAAATGTGAAAATCTAAAGTCTAGATTGTGAGTAAGCAAGTCAGTTAGCATTTGTATCAATGGCCTATCAAACAATTAGTCTTAGTCAAAAAATTTGATAAACATGTCCTAGAATGCATCCTTCCTACCATGGACATCATCATTAGAAATCACCTTAGCTATGTTACATTGACAAGAAATATAAATAACATTGACTATTTGTTTTGACCTTTTTGTATGATTTATCTTATTGACCCATTTTGAGAACCTCTCGATGATGTCTACCAGAACAATTTAGAGAGAAAGTAATGGGGAAATTATCATTATCTTTTGTTTGTTGTGCTTTTTGGATGTTCCTATAAAATAACCTTGGAAAATACTTGCTTTGTTGTGTGTACGGAGGTTTTTTTGAATAAATTGTTGAATATTGTATATGCTATGGTCTGAGATGTTCTAAAATTATAAAATACATTCCAATGAGGTTTCCATATGTCAGGCGTGCAAGCGAATGATCCTATCTCTTTGTAGAGTCAATGTTCATTGCATTAGATACAACACCATCCTGGTTATCAATATCTTGATGCATCATATCTATGTGTATCGAAAATAAGGAATGATATGATGAAGTATCCCAATCCTTGAAATAAGAAAATCATCAATCTCGTCACCATATCTAACAAAGTCTCAAAGAATTATAGACTTGTTGGACCTCTAAATTAATCTCTAAAATAATGGTTAAATTAGTATCCATCACCTTCCTCTATCTCATTCTCATTCTCATTCTTCTTATTCTTCTATCTTTTCTAACATTTATATCCAAGTATTGAATTTATGCAATATATATCAAAATTTGGGTAAGAGCAAGAATATGAGTCCATGAAAAGTGGAAGTTTTTTCCTTAGGAAAAAATCTGAAATTGACATGCAAAAAACAAGATCTTGCTTTTTAATAAACAAGATCCGGCTTTAGAAAAACAACATCTCATTTCTAGCTTTGGGATCCCAAGCCTACAATCTAAATGGGATCTCATTTATTAATGGATCCTGAACCGGACTTCGAGAAATAGGATCCTACTCTTTACAAAATGGGATCCTATTTTTAAGTGGTATTTACTTAAAAAAAAAAAAAAAACTCAATCATTTTAACAACACACAGGATCTTGCTTGTGGAGAGTAGACAAGGACCTATAGGTATGTGCCCCACCCCCATTTTTTTTTCTTTTTTCATTTTTTTTTCATTTTTTTAATACAATGATACATTTTAGTAGGTTTTTTGTAGAAGAAGAAGAAAATAAATGAAATGAAACTCTTAGATATTCAATACAAAACAAAAAAAATTAACCTTAAATGGTATCCTAAGAAAAATATTTATCTTTTGAAAATAAATTGTTCAATAAAAAAATTTGCATTTGAAAATCCTAAATTGAAAGGAAACAAAAATTGCATTTGAAAATCCTAATTTGAAATGAAGTAAAAAAATTGCATTTGAAAACCTTGATTGCTTTTTGAAACCCTAAATTGAAATCAAACAAAAAATAAATTACATTTGAAAACCCTAAGTTGAAATCAAACAAAAACTATTGCATTGAAAACCATAATTGCTTCTTCAAACCATAAAATGAATTCAAACAAAAAAATTTGCATTTGAAACCCCTAAATTTAAATCAAGCAAAAATTTTTGCATTTGAAAACTTTGATTTCAAGCTCAAGATTATTTGATAATGGAAAAAATTCATTTGCATTGGTTAAATGTTTTAAATTTTATTTGCATTGTATGGAGACAAGTATTTAGGTATTCCTATGGAAGAAATTATTCGATAGATTTAGGTTGATACATAGTAAATTAGGGTCCTTGATATTGACAATGAAAGAGGATTTGATAAATATTATACATTTAAATGTGTATTCATTAAGTTAGAGAGATTTCAAGAGACACAATCTACAAAATCTTATGAACATAGATATAATTAGATTAGAAAAAATATGTTAAACCTTACTTGTGGGACTAGTGGATCATTATAATTGATATAAATTGTGTTTCTATTATGGATTATGCTCAATTAGTTTATGTATTTATTACCACATTATAAATTAATAGATATAAATGTATTCATAATTTATGATGCTTCATTATGTTCTATTCAGATGTTAAATTATTATTTTTACCTTACAATGAAAAATATATTTAATATACATACTTTGGTGTTTTTTTTTTTCTAATGTCCAATTAAAGGGTAATTGTATGGGGTACCTTAATTGAGTTAAGAATATGGGCCTTATTCATCTATTATAATTCATACTATCTTACAACATGATACTATGCCATAATATGTTACAATTTAAACCATGATTGTTAAAAATTGAGTAGATAGTTAAATTTCCTCACTAGAACAGTAGAGACCTCAATACTTATATACTTATATGGTAGTGATATATATTCTATTTTTATGGATCTTTAATGAGTAAACATATGTGTGGTCTAGGATCAAACCCATGTTTGCAAGGTATCTAGCTAGAGCATTATAAAACTTGGTAAATAATTATATGGGAAAATACAATTAAAATAACCCTACATTGACTCACCTCTTTAGGGTTTTGTTGACCTTGTTCCCAAGAATAATGTATCTATTTTAGGATCAATGAATCATTTTTCTATATTCTTGAATAGTTAATAATCCTCAAATTTACTATGGATGACTGCCTTAATCTAGATAGAAAATTAATCCAACTTTGGTCATAGGTTATATTTCCACACATTTTATTCATAGACTTCGAAGATGATTAGGGAAGGAATAGAAATTACTGATACTAATCAAGGATTCAATAACCAAATTTTAATATCTAGCTCCAACAACTTGTGAAGACACATTTTATTTTTCTCTAAATATATGTATTTCTATAAATTCAAGGGTAGACCATAGAGATCATCCTAAATTGTCAAAAGTGGTCTAATTTATAGTTGTGTGCTTAATTTGTCCATCATAGAAGTAATCTGAGGAAATAGTCATTCTATTCATAAAATAAAAAATATTCATAAACTAATATTCTTGAATATTTGATGAATCAAAAATGTTAACCCCCTTACTTTCCATCCTATTACCCTAAACCCTAAATTAATGTCTTAAGGGGTCATAATATGACATTTCTTAATGGGATCAAAGAAGTTCTCAAAATTTGGTGAAGTTTCCCAAGGAAACCAAATTTAACAATAATAAGATCATGGAAGATTATAATATGAATGAGATTTCATGAGAGGTTGATCAGTTGAAACAAGAGCTATCTCAATCAACTATTCCACAAGAAAATGATGTTCACCAACTTGCAAGTCCATTATTTTGAGGGTCACCCAAACTTCAACATTTTCAGGTTCTATCAAGTCCATTATTCCAAGGGCCACCCAAGCTTCACCCTACACCCTAAATCCTAAACCCTAAAGCATTAATTTTGTCCTAGGACCTTAACATGAATTTGGTTTCCTTGGGAAACTCCACCAAAATTTATTCCCTTAAGCCATGTCATTTTTTTTCTAGGACCTTACTAAATAGATCCCCTTAAGCCATCCTATTACCCCTAACCCTAAAGCCATCTTTTTTTCCTAGGACCTTAATGAAATTTGGTTTCCTTGGGAAACTTCACCAAATTTATTCCCTTAAGCCATGTAATTATGTCCTAATACCTTAGTACATAGATCCCCATCAGCCATCCTATTACCCTAAACCCTAAAGACATCATTTTGTCTTAGGACCTTAATGAAATTTGGTTGCCTTGGGAAACTTCACCAAATTTTATTCCCTTAAGCCATGTAATTTTGTCCTATGACCTTACTCATACATCCCCTTAAGCCATCTTATTACCCTAAACCCTAAATCCATCATTTGTCCTAGGACCTCAAAATGAAATTTGGTTTCCTTAGAAAACTCCACCAAATTTTATTTCCTCTTACCATTCCAATTCTTTCCTAGGACTTTAATTAATAGTTCCCATTAAGCCATCCTATGAGGACCCCTTTAAAAGCCAACATAATTTCTCCTACTTTAATGTAAATTTTAATGAGATTTCACATCACATTAAAAGTTAATTATTTTTTCATTCAAGTAACATTCCTTAGACATAAATGAGGCTTACACATTTTATCATTTGTATTCAATTAGGCCACTTATATTTAATGGTTTAAGGGGATTTTTAAACATATATCTTATATTTTGAAATTAAAAATAAAATGTAGGTTCACTTATATCTTAGAGATCATGGATCAATTCAATAATGATGATATCTATGATCCACCTCCACACCCTCCATCTCCACCACCTTTCCCTCCTCCTCTACCCACTCCACCTCATAACCCCCCACCTCCACCACCTAAATATGATGGTGCTCACTTGCAAGAAAAGATTGATGTGAATGTTAGATCCATTCAGGATCAAATGAATGCTATTCAGAATGAAGAATGTATTGCACCACTTTTGAGGTTTTATTTTGTTAGGTCCATGGATGTGGTCTTAGATGAGCATCGATGATGGCTGGAGGAGAGGAGAATGTTTGATTATGAAAAGGAAAATACAAAGAAATGAAGAGATTCATTAGAGAGCCACAACACTTTATAAATTAAGGCAATGATCTTATAGTTATGAATTTATGAATTTGGTTGGATGGATATTTTTTGTGTTAAACTTATGAATTTGGTTGGATAAATATTTTTAGTGATGAATTTATGAATTTTGTTAGATGGATATTTTTAGTGATGAATTTATGAATTTAGTTGGATGGATATTTGTAGTGATGGATTTATGAATTTGGTTAGATGTATTTTTTTTAGTGTTGAATTTATTAATATAATAACTTATAATGATGAATTTATAATAGTATATTTTATGACTACTATCATAATTTCTCCTATTAGAAAAATGTAATTTATATGCTTTAGAAATAAATGAGATTTTTGTGAATGTTTTAAGTCATTTTTTAGTACATATGCATATCTTAAAATTACATAGTTCTAGATCTTAAATTTGAAATTTGTATGCACATGCTCAATTTGAATCAATGTATGTATGTGTATGTATATATGCACATCCTATTTAAACAAATTTGCATGTATGTTTAAAATTTAACTATTTCTTGTAATTTTATAAGTTTGTATGTTAATTTTGTATAATTTAATGTAGGTGAAAACTTATATAGATATCATGGATCAATTTGACATTGATGATATCATTAATCCACCACCTCAACAACCTCCACCTACCCCTCCACCCCCTCCACCACATATCCCACCTCCACCACCTGCTAGATCAAATGAGGTTTGCTTGCGATCATGTATCAATGAAAATGTGGCATCTATTCATAACCAAATCAATGCTACACAAAATGAAGCATTGATTCCATCACATGTGAGATGTTTTGAATTTGTGATGCAAAACATTATCGATGCCACTAGGTCTATTGATTATGATTTAGATAGGGAGGAGATGAGATGATTTTATATAGATGGTCTCTCATATAAAAAAAATTAGACCTAAAAATAAAAAAAATCCCATCTAGCACCTTATTTTATCGGCTCTAATACTCACCAACCCATTCCTATGACTAAATCTAGAATATTCATGAGGTGGTGTATACATCCACAAATGAGTGCACATTTTTGGGATAGATGGTGGATGGTATTTGAAAATCCACCACACACTAATCTAGAGGTCCCATTTTATTTTTTGAGGAAACTATATGTATAGTTTGTTTTGGGGCAAAAGCCCAATTATTTTTATTTCAAATCATTTTAGTGTGTTGGTGGCAGCATGCCACAACAAAGGTTAGGGGAAAGGGTTGATCCCTAATGCCCTGTGCATATGAAACCCCCTATTTCTCCTCTTGGTCTTTCCATTCCCACACCTGTGCATCAACATTCAGTGATATCCACATTGTTGATATGTGGTGACTAATCATCCAAGTACTGTACACTCATAAGTAGGAAGAAAAAATGTCTAAGATACCATGTGCATCAAAAATTGGTAGCTTGATGTATATAATGGTATGCACAAGGCTAGATATTGCACATGCAATGGGTGTTGTGAGTAGGTATATGAGCAATCTAGGAATGGAACATTAGAGTGTGATAAAATGGATTCTCTGATATTTGAGAGGTACTACTTCAAAGACACTATGTTTTGGAGGAACAAATTGTGCTCTAAAAGGATATGTTGAATTTGATCTAGCGGGAGATATTCATAGTAGGAGGAGTACAACAAGTTATGTATTTATTGTAGGAGGTACTACAGTTAGTTGGATTTCAAGGCTACAAAAGATTGTTGCACTTTCAACCACTTGCTACAAAAGTTAGAAAGGAGTTGATTTGGTTACAACATTTTCTAGAGGAATTGGGACAATGACAAGAAGATAAACCTTTGTACACTGATATCCAGAGTTCTATTCATCTTGCTAAGAATTTAGCTTTGCATTAGAAAAATAAGCACATATAGCTCAGATACCACTTCATCTGGTCATTTTTGGAGGATAGGAAACTGAAGTTGGAGAAAATTCACACAAGTGAGAATCTTGTAAATATCTTGACAAAGGAAGTTACACAGGAGAAACTAATTTCCTCATCAATTTTCATTGTCCTTCATGACTAATAATGGTGGACATAAGAACCAACCATACCTGTAATCTAGTGGGAGCTACAAGTGTAGTAATGTCATCTAGAATAAGTCTCTAAGTGGGAGTGTAGTGTCAAAAAATATCATCGTATACATTTTCACACATAATTTGGGAATAATATCACCTTGATCTAGTGTTGTGAGGTGTTTTACACATCGACATTAGGTCTTGGGCCAAT
Organism: Sequoia sempervirens; assembly: GCA_007258455.2. Lineage (NCBI taxonomy): Eukaryota > Viridiplantae > Streptophyta > Pinopsida > Cupressales > Cupressaceae > Sequoia > Sequoia sempervirens. Next base: position 7,988 of record VDFB02226564.1, on the reverse strand, counting down.
TTTTAAGCTAAATTAACTTAGCATTGCCTTAATTTAATTTTGTAAAGTCTATTTATTTACACCTTCACATTAAATTTAGGAGGCTTGTAAACTAAATAGACCTAATCTAGTGTTTTAATGTGTTTTACATATTCACATGGGATTTAGGACCCTTCTAAGCAAAATAGACCCAATTTTTCCTTAATTTAATGTTGTAAAATGTATTTATTTACACTTTCACATTGGATTTTGGCCCCCCTTACATTTATGACCTTAATATAGGCCTTTATTACCCCATATTATGTATTCCAAGAAATATTACAATCAAAAACCTAACAAGATCAACATATTTGCTTAATTTACACAATCCCTAACATTTTAGCAAGCAACATAGCCCATGTCAAACCCATTCACCACTTTGGGTGAATGAGTCCCATTTGTTCTATTTTTAAGGTTTGAGTAAGAAAAACTAAGTTTTAAGTTTAAATTTCTTCTATTTCAGCCTTAGGAATCTAATAAACAGTTATTTTGGTGAATTTCCTATATAAACAAGATTTGACATCATTATTTAATCAAAAATTCACATATGAAATTCAAGCATTCAAGAGTTAAGGATTCCAAGGCTTCACAAGATTGTTAGGAAAGCATTCAAGATCATTTCTAAGGCATTCAAGGGAAAATTCTTCATCAATTGTTGTAGCAATTCAAGATCCATTATCATGTCAATCATATAAAGCATCAATCATTTTATTGATCTAGTGTTGCAATGTAGCATTGAAGATTCAAGATAAAGCATTGTTCTACACCAATTGTCAAGATCAAGATCTACATCCTTCATGGTCATTTCAAGTTGAGTTGCATATTTATAAAGAATCATTTATAAGGCATCATTCAAGGTATCATTTATCATGTTTCATGTTTCATTTCCTTGTTTCATTGTTTCATCACTTGGTTTAATTACCTAAAAGCTGGGTTTGATCAAGGCAAACCCCCATTCACTAACAATCAAGAAGTTTTCTCCTCTTTACATGTGTGATTGCAGATCTAGGTTTCCTAGAGCTTGAAAGATCATTAAATATTAGTTTACAAGCTTGTTAGAGTTGTCTCCCCATTTTCAAGGTCATAATCCTCACTAAAAGGTCATCTACAACCCAAAAATCATAATTTCAAATCTGAAAACCTAGAGAAGCAGATTGAGCAGACTAGGTGGTGTATATTAGAACTTTGAAGTTCTATAAAATCCAAACTAGATTCATGCACCACAAGTGGAAAATGAGTCCCACTGTAGGTATTTTTTAGAAATTCTTGTAGATTTAGATACTCTTTTGTTTGAAACCTACTTTTATGGAGAAAACCAAAATTGGGATTGATTCACCTAGAATGGTGAATGAGTCCTACTAGGTTAGAAAGTTATAATTTCAAACATTTCAAGACTCTTTCTAGTCATCTTCAAGTTTCCCAGGTGCACACATTCTATTTTTTAGTTTACTTTTTCATTTTATTCACTTTTCTAGGTCATTTAGTTCAAGTTTGCATTGAATTGGGGTTTTTCATTTCATCTTGCATGTTATTGTCTTTTCCAAGTTTCCACTTGGTGGTGAACCCCTCAATAGATCATATGCAACCCCTAGAACAACCCTCTTGTAATATATCTTTCACTTTTGCATTGATATCTAAAGGGTTTGTTCTTGAGTGAAAGTGAAAATTTTCCCTTTTAGGTACCTAAACCCTAAAGGTGGGAGAGCAACAAATTTTCCACCTTTCATTTTGGTGAACCTGCATTTAGAACATCATAATTCTAATTTGGAGTGCATTATCATCCTATATTTGGCTTGCATTAACATTTCATTAGGATTTTCATTAGTTAATTTACATTCTAGGGTTTCAAATTTTGCATTAGTGAAAGCTCATATAGCTTACATTTTTGTATCTCATTTTACTGAAAATCAAACAAAATCCGCATTTACACTTAGGATATACATCATACAACATAAAAGGCATAAAAATCAATTGAAAACTTCTGCAAATTCTAAAAAACATCCCTACTAGGATTCATTCACCACCTTTGGGTGAATTAGTCCTAGTGCACATTTTGAACTACATTTTGTAGCATTAAATTCCCCATTCTTAGGCTTTTGTTTGCTATTAAAAAAAATTCGTTTCAGTTTGCATACTTTCTACTACATTCAAATCATTAGAATTAGCATAATTTACATTCATTGCAATTGTTGATAGAATTAGCTTCTTGCACTATTCAATTTGAACATTAGTTCATGGTTCAATTATAGTAGATTGCATTCAACATTCATTAGAAAATGAAAAAAAAAAGACTAAAAACATCAAAAGAAACAAACAAAAAATGGTTAACCTTAGAGAAAGCATATCACTCAAACCCTTTAATATTGATGAATTTGTCATGTTAGATGAAGCCCTTGATGGCTTCATCTTTCCTAGATCATCTACTAAAGGTTTGATACAAGAGGATGCAAGCATTGACAATTATGACAATCATAATTGTTCTTCTCCCAATACCTCTCCTATTAGTCACAAAGGTATCTTGGTGATGGGAGATATAATCATTGAGAATCATTAAATTGTTTTTTTCTTCCCCCTTGGAAAGATATTATGGCACATGAAGCTGAGATCATGGCCACTACTTTACCTAGTCTCCATGCATTCCCCAACACCTCCCCTACTTGTGAGAATGCTATAGTGAATAAGGAAACAATCGTCAATGATCATGAAAAAAAAAATTGTGTGGACGATATGTTGATATTAAGAGATCCAATAATTGAGAGCTATGGCAATCCTACCTCTCCTACTTGGGAAGACATTATAGGACATGGGGACCTAAATAATCATGAAAATCAAATGTTTCCTTCTCCTAATATCTCTTCTAGACATGAAGAAGATAGTTTAGTATTATAATATATCTTTCTTGAGAGTCATGATAATCTTATCCCTCCCCTTCATGATGCCCCTACCATTTGGGAAGACCTATTTGAACAAAAAATTCCAATCACTGGTAAACATGAAAATCATAGTTATCTTACTCTGGATGTCTCTCCTATGTGCCATGAAGCTACTTTACAAAATATAACTATGAAATGTGACGAACCTATTGTTTGTCACTTTCCTAAAAGCTCTCCTACTAGGGTAGATATTATGGGACAAGAGAATGAGACCTTAGAGAAAAAGAATGAAATTATGGACAATAGTCAAATTTCCACCTCTCCTAATATCTCCCCTATTGGTGAAGAAGATGTTATGGTGTTACGAGATCTAATCGATGAGAATCATGAGAAAAACATTATTAAATAAGAAAATACCATCATTGACACACAAAAATGTCCAACCATTAATAACCTCCTTAATTGTTATGAAGTTGTTTTAGAAGAACCACCTTTGAATGTCATGAACATCTAGTTTCCCACTCTCCTAAAAACTCTCCTACTAGGGAAGGTACCATGTTGCAAGCAAATGACAACATTGAAAAAATTATTTCAAACAATAGTAATATGTCTTCCTTAGATGAAGATGATGAAGTGAAATTAGACTCATCTTCAGTAAGAGATCATGAAACTATGTATAAGGCTTTTGACATTATACACATTAGATATCCCTTAACACCAACTACACATGTCGAACACGTACAAGAGAAAAAAAAAACTTGATGTAGCCACAAAATTATTGTAAGATGATTCAGAAACCTTTGATTTCATACCTATATTCATGGGAGAATACAAAATCATAACAAAAGAGTCTATAAAGGGAAAAGAGAAACCAATAATGGCAATAAAAAATTCAAAATCATCCACTTCAAGCACTTTAGAAGAAATGACAACATAAATGACAAACTTTGATGAGGTTGAACAACCATTGAATTCAAAAGAAGTGAAAAAGCTTTATGGAAGAGGTTTTGAACTTATGAAGAAACTTTGGAAAGGATGTGATGCTATAGAAAAAGGTATCCATGTCCCTATATAGCCTAAAACACAAGAAATAACTAATGTTCTTGGTCATTATCCCTCGAAATAAAATCCTTCATTCAATGTCAACACTACTACAAAAGATTCTTTCAAGACAACTTTAACTTTGCTACATCCTAAAGAAATAGATATTTCATTAAATATCTATGAAGTTGACACCTTGTTTACTTATCATAATAAATAAAGTTAGTTGTTGCTCCTTTCCATGCAATAGTTGTAGGATCATAGCATACTCAGTGTTGCATGTGTTACATTCCTCACAAGTTATTCCATTTTTGCAAGGAGCAACATATCATTGTCCATTCTAGGCTCACCCTTTTCCTACACTAAGTGGGGGCAAGGGGGTTAGGAAGCCTTATCCTTGTATGTCACTTTTCATTGTCTCTTTTGGGTAGTTGACCACATTTCATGTATATATAAGAGCAAGTTTGGGATGTGGATGACATGCCTTAAGTTGGCTCGCATCTGAAATACTTATTCATGATGCAGTTCAATTTGGAAAAATATGACTTGGCATAAGGCTTTCCAAGTTGGCTCTCATGTCTTATTTCATTGGATACTTTAAAGCAATTTCTCATAGTAATGATGTTAGCAACCACTTTAAAGTGGGGGCATACATTGATGATATATTTTGGAAAAATTTCATGGCATGATCTTTCTTTTTTCTTGTGATGTGTCCTCTTCCTGATGGTGTCATTAGATCTAGTGTCATCCAGGAGTTTACCATCTACTGACATGATATGATGTGAATGAGCCATCCCATGGGTGACAATCTAACACTTTTGAGTTGTCCTCACCTAGAGATATTAGGCACAATGCTCCACAAGAGGAAGACTGTTACACGAACAAAGAAAAATCCCCTTTAAATTTTTTTTTACATTACAAATGCATTTGCAAAAATCATTACATTTTGGTTCCTTATCAAAGTTATTAGGAGGATAACTTTGGTATAGTTAGTATGATGGGAAGCTAACACACTAACATGAATTTCTCATTATATTGTGGGAAGCCAACACACTAGTATGAATTTCTCACTAAACCACTTCTTTGGGACAACACACCCTACAGACAACCTAATGTTCTATGGCCCCATAGTGAGCACATAATTGTTGAAGCTTGATCCACCTCATTTTTATTTTTACTCATTTTTCTTTCTTTTAGTTATTGACATTGCATGTTCATGTATCTTGTTTTGCTACATATTATACACATTGTGCGTATCCTTTCATGCTTATGTTGGTTTGACGTAGGATCTTGGATCCTAGGGGCTTGGCCACCTCCTTTGATCTTTTTCATCATTTTTCTTCTACATTGGTATGCTTGGACCCCTCTTGAATGTCTACTTTAGTTTGAGTTTAAAGCAAGTTCATCCTCTCACTAAAGTGGGGGCTAAATGTAGTGTCAAAAAATATTGTCATGTACATTTTCACACTTAATTTGGGAATAATGTCACCTTGATCTAATCTTGTGAGGTGTTTTACACATCCATGTAAGGTCTCAAGCCCTTTTTAGCTAAATTAACTTAACTTTGCCTTAATTTAATGTTGTAAAGCATATTTATTTACACCTTTGTATTAAATTTAGGAGGCTTGTAAACTAAATGGACCTAATCCAATGTTTTAATGTGTTTTACACATTTACATGGGATTTAGGGCCCTTCTAAGCTAAATATACCAAATTTTTCCTTAATTTACTATTGTAAAATGTATTTATTTACACTTTCACATTGGATTTTGGCCCCCTTGCATTTATGACCTTAATATAGGCCTCTATGACCCCATATTATGTATCCCAAGGCATATTTCAATCAAAAACCTAACAAGATCAACATATAAGCTAAATTTACACACTCCCCAACATTTTAGTAAGCAAAATAGCCCTTTGGAACCCATTCACCACTTTGGGCAAATGAGTCCTATCCAAGTGAGACTCATTCAACCAACTTGGTGAATGAGTCCCATTTGGCCTATTTTTGAGGTTTGAGTGAGAAAAGCCATGTTTTAAGTTCAAATTTATTCTATGTCGGTCTTGGGGATCCAATAAATAGTCATTTAAGTGCATTTCCTATAAAAAAAAGGTTTCAAATCTTTATTTCATAAAGAATTCACATTAGCAAGTCAAGAATTCAAGAGTTAAGGATTAAAATACTTCACAAGATTGTTAGGAAAGCATTCAATATCATTTCTAAGGCATTCAAGGGAAAATTCTTCATCAATTGTTGCATCAATTCAAGATCCATCATCATGTCAAGCATATCAAGCATCAAGCATATTATTGAGCTAATATTGTGATGTAGAATTGAAGATCCAAGATGAAGTATTGTTCTTACCCATTCTCAAGATCAAGATCTACATCCTTCATGGCCATGGGTGCTACCACAATAGTGGTTTACACTTTTTGGGAGATCTTGTTTTTTGCTAAAATCACATATTTTTAGAAATATAATGATTTAATCCTTGAAAAGAACCATTTAAAGGATTCCAATTGAAGAGGTTTTGATAAAACCACCTTAGACCAAACCCCCTTGGATAGAATCCTGCTAGTTTTAAACCATACCTATTATAGAGTCTCCTTTACACCTATCAAAATGATGATAGAAAACACTTTTGATTTCATTTTGTGGGTACCCAAAATGAATTAATTAAAATTCTATTTTTGTAAGTATGTAGTCCTTATTATAAGCTTCCAAAGTACTCTTAACTAAATTAAATTTGATTATTATATTTTAGTTTTTTCTTGCGGAATATAGGTTTTCGCCAAAAGCCTTTGTTTTGCACATGTGGAAAGAAAAGATTATCAAAAAATTAAAAATATGATGCACCAATTATTGAAGAAGTCCTTGATCCAACAAAAAAATTGATACATACAAAAAAAGTTACGTGTTATATAGTCTACCTATGTCTGAATTGTAATTGGTTTGACTTCGAAACTTGATTAAGGAAAAAATATTCAATAAAAAACTATCTAACCAAGTGGAAGCACTAGATATCAGAGTTACAAATCTAAATTTGAAAGAATTAGAATTTTATCCTTCATGGAAAAAGGTTATGGTGTTATACAGTGAGCATCACTCCTTAAAAAAGGCGTTTACTAAAAAAAATAGTTTTCGAAGGAGATGGAAAAAGAAGTGCAATATAATTCCAAAAATTTTGAAAAAAATATATTTAGAATCTATAGACAAAATGTAACAAATCACTAGTTTGCATTATCATCAAATTCCTCATGGTTTAGCTTCTATAGTTGTTTGAAAGTGAATATTTAGTTAGAAAAAATCAATTTAGTGTCTAGTTTGGCCAAAAATTGTAAAGCAGTATTGTGGGATCACCCCCATTACATGTTGAATTGTAGATTTATAAAGCATCATTTAGAAGCCATCATTGAAGGTATCATTGTTCATGTTTCATGTTCCATTTCCTTGTTTCATTGTTTCATCATTTGTTTTCATTACCTAAAAGGGGTTTGACCAAGGCAAACCCCCATTCACTAACAATCAACAAGTTTTCTTCTCTTTACATGTGTGATTGCAGATCTAGGTTTCTTGGAGCTTGAAAGATCATTGAATATTAGGTTACAAGCCTATTGGAGTTGTCTCCCCATTTGCAAGGTCATAATCTTCACTAAAAGGTCATTTATAGCCCTGAAATTAGAGTTTTCGATCTAGAAACCTGGAGAAGCAGATTGAGCAGACTAAGAGGTGCATATCAAAACTTTGAAGTTCTATAAAATTCAAACTAGACTCATTTGCCACAAGTTGTGAATGAGTCCCACAGTAGTTTTTTTTCAAAATTCCTTGCAAATTCAGATACCCTTTTGTCTAAAACCTACTCTTGTGCAAAAATATATGATTGGGACTAATTCACCCAGAATGGCGAATGAGTCCCACTAGGTCAAAAAGTTAGAATTTCTAGCATTTCAAGACTCTTTCTAGTCATTTTCAAGTTTCCCAAGTGGAAACATTCTATTTTTTAGTTTCATGTTTCATTTCATTCACTTTTCTAGGTCATTTAGTTTAAGTTTGCA
>VDFB02226561.1:0-12927 GCA_007258455.2 Sequoia sempervirens | reverse complement strand
GCATGTCTTGATCAATAACAATAATTTCTTCCATCAAATTCTCATGTGGTTGATCAATTCTTTGCCTCTTAGGGCTTGGCTTAGATGGTGGTGATGGGGACTATCTTCTGGTGATGATTCTAAATCAATGATTTTGATTGCCCTAGGCACTTTGAATTTTGGACCTGGTTGTGAAGGCTTCATTATTTTTGTCTACTTCTTCGCCATCACTACCAAGATCCCTTTTCCTCCCATAGATGGGCTAAATTTTCCAGAAAATGGTAGACATATTGGCCCTATATTTCAATTGGCATATCATTTTGTCCTTGCATATCCAGAATTAACCTTAAATTTATCCTTTTGGTTGTCAAGGTGTCTATTATCTCCTTGAAATTCTTCATTAAAAAATCAATTCTCTTATGGTATGGAGTGAATTCCATCAATGGATCATATGTCAGATCCATTTCATGCACAATATCCAGTAGCTTACTAAAAGCTATCCACTTTCCCTTGTTCAATTCCTGTCTATTTAAATCAAATTCATTCCTGATCAGGTCCTCAAGGAAATTGAACTCGTGCAAATTTGCCACCTTTTATTCTTTGTCTGAAAAGAGCAAAGAAACCTTCAGGATCATGTTGTCGCCTTGGACCAAATCTCATATGGTAATCAATAAAGAATTTGTCAAAATGTGTCCAGCCTCCCTTTGAAAATCTAAAGTCAGAAACTACTGTATAATCAGGGAATAATGTTCCCTTCCCCTTTCCAGTTAGGTTATCTTCATGAATACACCCCATCTGCCACATAGTCTTGGTGGCACATTGTATGGCAGTATGTGAGGGGTTCCCTGAAATCCATATATTCTCAGGACAGTGCTGACTGGATATGGGATAATGTCACCTCAGTTATGTAAAACCCTCAATTCTGGTTTCCTCTCTTTCGGCCGAAGGAAATCATGCAGTTCCTGAGGGATTTTAGGTACATTTACCATCAATATAGCCCTCAATCTTGCAGCAAAACAATTATCAAATTGCACATAACTGGTGCTTTCCTTATTACAGGACAAATTTACAGCCCATATCTGTACTGGCAATCTTTCTCCATTAACTGATTGTCTTAAGTTCATTTTCCCTGCAAAAAAATTAGTATTCCTAAACAAGAACATATGCATCAACATGGAATACCAAAAGAATTGAGTACTAGTATCACCATTCTGCAGTTTCGATATTCTTTCATCTATCCTCTCCACCAAAAAAGAAGCGAAGTCATATGTTATAGAGAAGTTAGGGTGTTGTATTTGCACCCCCATGAACATGTATGCAATCGACATTACTGCACTAGGGCTGAAACCCAAAATCTGACATAGTGAATAGAAAGTAGTCAGGAAAGGCTTTCCAAAACAATTCAATCTGAAGGGTTCCTGGTCACTAGGGCTGATGTGAAATTGTGAATCCCCTGCCTTAACCAGATGAGGTGGAAGCAACTTAACCCTAACAAGAGATTTCAATTTTACATACTCCTACTTCATTTCTTCAAGATTAATAGGAACTAAGTCATCACTTGGCTCACTCAAATCAAAAGTTTGTTGGATAACATCTCTGTTAATTTCTAATAGAACCCCTCCATCATTATCTCTGATTACCCATGTGATAGGGTCATATCTTATGGCCACTGCTCTAAGTAAGTCCACATCAGGGAACACATTTAGAACAACTAGCTTTCCCATGTCGTACCTCCATCCATTTGAAAAGGGATGAGGCAAATTCCTCTATCCATACCATAATCTGAACATTTGTAAGCCTGTGAGTGGAACCCTAGCATCAGCAATGTTGGAATTCTTACACACCAACCCCTCCCCTAGGATTTTCCCTTGCATCAACACCAAACCTTTCTTTCTGTCATTTGTTGATAATGGAAATTGATCTAGGAAATCATCGTACAAGTTTCTTTTGAAATATTCAATTTGGCGAGAGTGCTGCTTGGTTGGCACCATTTTAGGAAAACTAGGGCCTCACTACAATGTTACACTTAAAGTGGCTATGACTAAGCAGAGATAGGAAATTACAGAGTAAAAATACTGCAATTCCTCACAATTTATGATTAAACAATAGCCCTAACAAAAGATTTTAATGAACTTAGTGACAAGCATAGCAGACCCCCCGCTTTCCCAAATTTAGTTGTAGAATGACTAGGAAACAGAGAAAATTAACTCACAGCTTTTTTCACACAAACTCCAATTTCTGGCAGTAGCTGCTCGCAATTTCACCTTTGGCTCTGAAATTGTTTTCACGAAATACTTGGATGCTTTGTGATACAAATGAGATGATTAAATTGATTTTATGTCGATCAAATTCCACCATTGGATGTCTCATCCACCATTAAAACTCACTCGTGGGCCTCACGAACGGCTCCAACTATAATTTTATACATATTTAAATTTGAGCCGTTGATCCTCTAGTTTGATCAAATCATCGACGGCCATCTTCAAAACAGGCTTACATAATCACCAACACGGTAATAAATGGGCCCACTATGTCATACGCCTTGAAGGAATGCCACGTGGCGGTTGCTCGCGACATCGCAATCCTTTGATTTATCATCACGGGATGGCGGACACCGTCGATCTTTTTACCATAAAGCCTGCTCCTTCAAAAATGGTCGACGTCCTTTCCTTTAACTGTCGAGCAACTTTTCCCTTAAAATTATAACATCTGCGTTGAAATAAAACACGTGCATTTTACAAGCGCATTAGTAATCCACCCCGTAATACATTTAAAACTGGTGAACGCTTTCTTCACTCCTTAGGCTTCATTGCATGAGACACGTGGCAGGCACCCACGACATCGCGATCCCAAAATTCCTAACCGCGGGATGGCGGGCACCGTCAATCTTGAAGAGACATCTCATCAATGGTCACGCAAATTTCATCCTTTATGAAGGGCACATGGCAAATTTCATCGCGATTCCTATAATCGCTGATCGCGGGATAGCGGGCATCGTTAATCTTGTTCCTTTAACACAGTCGCTAGCCATGTCGTTAACCTTCGAGTAGCTTTTCCAGCGAGATTATAACATATCCATGGATTTAGAACATGTGCGTCTCAAGAACACTTTAGTAATCCGTCCCTTAATACATTTAAAGTCGGCTGGTGTTTCCTTTACTCTCTAGGCTTCATCGGATGAGACACGTGGCACCTGCCCGTGATTTCGCAATCAACCCAAGCACCATTGCGGGATGGCGGGGAATAGCTCAGATCAAATGGTAGTTGGTCAGCGATAGCTCAAATTTGATCCCTCGGATAGGACATGTGGCGCCCACCCGTGATTTCGCAATCCTTGAATTCTCGATCATGGGATGGCGGGCACCGCTGATATTTGTAGGGAAGGATCAATGGCAGCAATTAAATCAACCCCTTGCAAAATAAAACATTCATTAAAAAAGGGAGAAGTAGGCATTACTTCATGGACTACAAATAAAAATAAAAGTTGGGTGTAAGCAAAATGGGTTGTAGGAAACTAAATTATTGGATGAGGTGGGACTCCTTTGTGTAAAAAGAACAAAATGATTGCTAAGGATTGTATTTGTTGTTATAACTTTTAGTTGTAATATTTTTAAATTATATTTTAGATGGTATATATGTTACATATATATATTGTATATATATTATAATATTATAATGATGTTAAAATTATATAATATTAGATATTATATATGTTACATATGTATTATATAGTGTATATATTATAATATGTTGTGCCAGTAATAATATAATATATTAAAAAATATATTATTTATTTGAATTTGTTATTAGATTATTTTATATATTTGAATTTAATAGAATGGAAAATATAAAAATAGACAAGCTAAGTTAAATGATTTATATTGGCAACATAGGAGACAAAAATTAAGAGAAAATATGTTATTCAAAATTATAAAAAATAAAACAATATGCTACTTATAACACTATTTTTTCATGAAGTGACTATTTAAATTTCAAATAAAAACATAAATATTAAAATATATAACATAAATTTTAATTTATTTTAAAATATAAAAATCTAATTAAAATGTGGTAATTTGGTTTTTAGAGTTTAGACTTAGATTTCTATTTTCCCTATTTTTATTATTTTGATCTTGCATGCTTACATTAACCATAATTCATTGATACATAGGAGAGATAATTTTTTTTTTTATTTTGATTAATCAAAAAGGTAAGTATTAAAGATTGAATAAATTAAAAATCATAATAAAAGATTGATTCAAGAAGAAAATTATTAAAATTAAAATTATTTATATTAATAATTAAAATATAAGATAATAAAAAAATTAAAGGAGTTGAGAATTTTTAAACTTAATTATTATAGTGGAGGTCTTAAACAATTATTATTTTGGAAATATCAAAACTAAGAATGAAAACAACATAAAATTTTAATAAAATATATTTCAATAAAATGATGTGTACACTAAGTTAAAGCGTTTATATTGCTAGTCAAATAGTATGTAGGGAACACGAAAACTAAGAGATAAAAAATATTTAACAAATAAAAAATATACCATCTATAGCAACAATTTTTTGGGGGCTAAAAATTTATAAATTATAGGTTGGATGGTAAGGCTAACAATTTTTGTTGTGGTTTGTATTTTTCTTCTGTGCTTTGTTTGTGCTAGGCTATTGCCCATTTGTCTTTCACTCTCTTTGTTTATGCTTGTGTTTCTCCTTTTAGTTGTTTAGTTGTTTTGTGGGTTGAGGTGTCTATACTTTTTCTAAACAAATTAGAAAATTGGAAAACCTAATTATTATAGTGATGAGTTTGTTTATATTAAAAGAAAGGTAAAGATCACATGAATTATTCACACTTATAAAATTGGAAAACATCCTACTTATAGCAACACATTTTTTTCACTTATTAAATAGTGACTATTAAAATTCTTAATAAAATAAATAAATATGATAGTATAGCATAATAGCTCAAATTCTAATTAATTTAAAAATATCAAAATATAATTAAAAGAATAAAAATAATTTCCATGTATACCACTAACCTAAAATAATGAAAAAAGAGATAAAAAGTCTTACTTTGTAAAATTGGAAAGTCATTCAGTCAAACTGCATCTTATAGAAACTAAAAATATATACCTTTGGTAAAATTGAAAAACCTAATTATTATATTAGCACATTACATTTTTTATGTATTAAGAATGTAGAAATTATTATTTAAAAAAATATTATTTATTAAAAATTTAACTCTTTTTATTAGTAAAACAATGAAAAGAATAGTCAATTTTATAAATAGTAATATAAAAAAAAATGCTAAAAAAAATCTAAATTATATATAAAATAAATATTTTAAAATATAAAATATAAGTATAAATTTAATGAATAGGTTGAATGATAAGATTAGCCATAACATCTAAAAATTAAGTTATTAAAAAAAGACTAAAATTTAAATATAAATTTGTTGATTAAACTATAATCTTTTTAAAAATTAAAAATATTAATATCAATATAATTTAACTATTTTAATTTAAAAATATTTTAAATTAATATGAAGTATGATTTGTTACAATATATATAAGATTAATAGATGAATACTAAGTATGAATTGTTACAATGTAGGATTATACATGTGATAAGATTAATAGATAAATACTAAGTATGATTTGTTACTATGAAGGATTACCCACCATTCCATAATAATCATTAATGGAAGCAATGGAAGCACCAAAATCGCTTATATCGGGTGAAAATTGTGTACCAATTAGATTCAAGAGAATTGATTTTTGAAATATATTTTGTTAATAATAGATTGAAAAAATTCAAATAGAAAATTATTCAAGTTCTCATTGGTTAAAGTGAGAGTTATTAATAACTAGTTAAATTCTAGTGGTGCCTATAGTTCCCTTGCAGGAACTAGAAATTATATTTATAGAAGAAAAATAAAATAAATCTACAATTAGAATAACTTAACTAAATTATTGTATTGTTTTATATGAATTAGAATATCTTAACTAAATTATAACCCTCACTTTTAACCCTCACCCTAACTGTAATTGTAATATTCAAATATAGCTTGAATGTATAGATACATTTATTTAACAAAAAAATAATCCAGAACTAGCAAGGTTTGTATTGCAAAAAATAATTTGAATAATTAACCTATATAATTTAAATTACATAGAATATTTAAGAAATTAGTATAGGAGAATTTATTAGCATTTAGAGTTGGTTAAATTTAGATTGCAAACATAAATAGGATAGTTAAGTTAAAAGTAAAAGTATAGGGGAATATATTAGCATTTAGAGTTAGTTAAATTTAGATTGCAAATGTAAATAAAATAGTTAAGTTAAAAGTAATTGCCATTAAATAAATAATTAAGTTAAAAGTAAAAGTATAGGGGAATTTATCAGTATTTAGAGTTAGTTAAATTTAGATTGCAAACATAAATAGAATAGTTAAGTTAAAAGTAATTGTCATTTTCTCTTGCCGTTTCCATCTCCCACTATAATCGCAACTCTGATAATGGAGCCAGGAAAATCGCCCTTATCGCTCAAAAGTTTTGAGCCAATAAAATTGAAGAAAAATAATTTTTGGAATTTGAAAAGTTAAAAATTGTGCATTTAATTATAAAAAAATTAAAATATAATGTATTAAAATTAAATTATAATGTATACGAAAGAAATTAATAGAATTTGATTGGCTGCAAGCAAAACAATTAATCACTAATTAATTTTTTTTTTTTTTTTTAAGTAACAAGGCCATTGGCCTCTCCATGGATTTATGCACGCTATAAATATATATTTTAAATATTTATATTGAATTAAAACAAATAAATATATATAATTATTATATTTATACATGTATTAATTAGTAATATATATATTTATAACTATATAAATTAAAATTGACATGATTCCCTTTTTTATATTAATATTTGAATAAAAATATTCTCATAAAATATTAAACTTTAATTTTTTGAAGTAATGAAATGTATATGATTTTAAAAATTGTAAATAAATTGATTGAGTAAAATAATTTAGAGGAAATAATATAAAGAAAAATTATTTTAATTATTAGAGACCACAATGTTGTATTATGACTAAAACAATTTTGAAAGCAATTATAGTAGCATTGAGCTTAGAGACCACAATATTCTATTATGACTAAAACAATTTTTTTCCTTTAGATGGACTTGACAGCATATGTAGAGAAGCATGAATTTGTTTTTGATGTAGTCCTACATGATCATGTCACAAATGATGATGTGAACTAATGTACCCATGAAGATTCCTATGAAGAGGATTCAAGAATAACTTCATCAATTAATCCTCTACCTTGTGGTCTTGGTCTAATGAATATTGCTATGCTTTTTTCCACTACTCTACAATCAACAAAACGAGCATATGGGTTGAATTGAGATTTCAGATGTTTGATCTAGGCCTTTTGCAATACACAACAAATACAAACAAAACTATTCATAACCTTCCTGGCAGGAACTTCGCTGCTCTGCAGCTCTTGTTATATTATAGCATTCATAACTTAAACCTCTTTATACACAATGTAAAGTTAACTATAAATTGTATAGAGTTTAGATTTGCTATCTCTCATATATCAACATAGGTAAATTTGAAAATATTTTAAATTATATAATTTCAAAAAAAAATTGAATGAATTTATAGAAGATTATTTTTATTAAAGTGATAGAATCTAATCCCAATACTAACATTAATTATAAGTCTAACCATAACCCCAACTCTAAAACTAACACTAATTAACTTCAAACCTAACTCTAATTTTATATCCAACCCTAAACATAACTATGATTCTAAAACTAACATTAATGAAGCCTTAATTGAACCATAACCCTAACCCTAATATTAACCCTTGCCCTAAATGAACCCTAACACTAACCCCAAGCTCTATCATAGAACCTTAATCTTCACCACAACCCCAACCCCAATCCTAATAGAATCCTATACCTAATTTTAATCAAAGTCTAACCCTATTTGAACCACTTAATTGAACTCATGTTTAGGGTTAGGCTTCAATTAAGGTTAGGGTTGAATTATGGTTATGATTAGGGTCAACATTCAAATAAGATTATGGTTGGAGTTTAATTAAGGTTGCTATTCACTTAGGGTTAAGGTTCAATTAGTATTCAATTTGGGTTAGGGATCAATTACGGTTATAATTCAATAAGGGTTTAATTAAGGTCAGTGTTAAGGTTAGTCTTAAATTAGGGGTAGGATTGCAATTAGGGTTCAATTAAGGTAAGGGTTAATGTCTATTTTAGGGTTAGGGTTCAATTAGAGTTCTCTAGTGTTTTGATACAATTAGGGTTATGATTAGGTTCAATTAGTGTTAGAGTTAGGGTTATAATGTAGGTTCAATTAGGTTGGAGTTCAGAGTTTAATAATTAATTAGAGGGTTGCAATAATAAAATTTTCCATAATGATATGGAAAGGAGGCATTCAAATTCCGGATTCATATACAAATGCACAAATAAGAATTGGTAATTAAAAATTCTCTAGAACTAAAGTTATAACAACAAATACAATCCTTAGCTTAATCATTTGTTCTTTGTTAGGGTTGGGATAAAAATTTAATGGGGCCAACTGAGACTTAGGAAATAAAACCCTGCGGAGGAAATAAAGTATTAAAATCAAAGTTGGGTTTTAATTTTAATCCGATGATGTAAGCCTAAGCCATTAACTCCAGTGGTCATGTCGTCGATGGCTTAGCCAAAGCCTTTCATTAAATACTAATACATGCATTGTGTAGGTTTTCAGTTGAAGAAGATATGGGAAGATCTGATGCAGTACCCATATTTCGCAGACCTAAAGGTGTCACCTTGTTATTTAGTATGAGGTTAGCAAAGTTGATATTATTGTCCCTGTATGGAATGTGGGGCGAATCTCCACTTGAGCTCATAACCCGTTGTTTTAGATGGAACAGCGAAGATCAAAAGCTAATGTAAATCACCTTTTCTAGTTGTAAAGAGGAGAAGATGAAGGTTGGTGAAGCATTAATGAATTATTCCTTGCTTGTGTGAACCGCGTCGATCTCAATACGTGTGAAGATGTTATTGTTGGCAATCATGAGAAGGGTGATCTTTGGATTCTCATGTAGCTCTAGTTAAATGGTGATAGTACATACACTGCCAAATTGCCATGTTTACACATGCATGTTTACTAAGCATTGATGAAGTTTGCCATTACCTCGCACAATAAATAGAAGAGGAATTTACTACTAATAGTGTCATTCTTGTAACAGTTAGAGCACTTTGTGGGTTTAGTCTAATCAAGTTTGAGTGCTTGTCTAAGAAAAGAAAATGAGTAAATCGATGATGGGAATTACGTTAGTTTGAGGCTCACAAAGCTGATCTGCTATTGAGGGAAGGTACTTTGGTTGACAAGCCAGGGCTTATGCCCACTAGATGTAGTAGAAGGTTGCAGTTCCAGGATGTTGCTGCTCAACTAGTAGATGACAAAGGCAAGCAGTCGGCGGTGGGCTCCATTACTAGTGTTGGTAGGAAAATAAGGTATGGGCGACATGGCTCCTGTGGATGCCAACACTCACCCATTGACCTTCTGAGAAACACTTGATGATAGCGAAGTGTTTGTGGTGCATTTGGTTGTTAAAACCCCAAGCGGACCTACTCAAACCGTGATATTGGGCAAAGGACAATGAAGATGAGGCCTAGAGTCTACCCGTGTTGGGCAACAACTAGAAGTGGGTGTGTATACTGGGGTCAGTGTTGGTAAGGGAATGGTGGTGGGTAAATAAGAAGTTGTTGTTGTGCCTTCGTGGCAATTTGGTTTCCTGGCATTTTTGTGTGGATAGCGAACAGGGGGTTTTGATGACAATTTGTGTTCCCTTTTCTTTTAGATTTCCCCAGTTCGTGCGCCAAGATTTTGATGACAATTTGTGTTCCCTTTTCTTCTAGCTTATCCCAGTCTTTGCGCCAACATGTTTTGCAGATTCAACATGTGGGAAGTTTTGAAAGGAAATTCAAATGCAAATGAGATTTTTGTTCAAATTAAAACCCCAGGCGGACCGACTCGAACCATATTGGGCAACAACTAGAAGCGGGCGTGTATACGAGGGTCAGAGTGTTGGTAAGGGAATGGTGGCGGGTAAATAAGAAGTTGTTGTGGTGCCTTCGTGGCAATTTGGTTGCCTAGTTTTTTTGTGTGGATAGCAACAAGGGGATTTTGATGACAATTTGTGCTCCCCTATTCTTTTATGCTACCCCAATCCATGCACTATAAATTTTTGTGGAAGTTTTTGAAATAGAAATTCAAATGCAATGGAGATTTTGTTCAAATGAGAATTTGTGGTGAAATTACATTTGAACTGAGAAGCTTGTTGCTCCCTTGTCATATAAAGGGAATTCAAAGGGTCATTTGTAGGGAGAGAAGCTGAGTGGCTCTAGCTAGGTTTTGAGTTGAATATATGGGTAGAATATGTCCTTTGATGAGGAAGTGATATCTGTGGTGCCATTGACTGTTAAAACCCCAAGCGGACGGAATAGAATAGATAGCCTGTTTTGAGTTTTGGATGAATATATACAAATTATCTTAATTTGTATGTAGATATGACTTATAAGCATGAATAAATGTATAATTCTAATATATTTTCTCTCCTTATGTGGATTTGAGTGAATTTTGAATGAAATGTTAATGATGTTGTCATTCTTCTTTTGAGAATTTGTTCAATTGTGTGTATGTTTTTGCTTTGATTCAAGAAAATCAATTAAATGCTTAATGGAGTCATAAGTTTACAATTATTTACAAAGGATTCGATAAGTAGTAATATATCAAATAATTGAGCTCCATAATGCAAGGTATTATATGAGGGTCGGGCTTAACCGGCACACTCTTAAGGGTACACTCCCTTAGATGTCTGGCACCATGTGGGGCCCTCTTAACCCAACCTCTCTCTCGTATCTGTAGCATTTCTTTAACCGCACCATTTCAAATCTATGTTTCCATAGTACTCCACCGTTGCAGTTTACACTTGCCATTCCCGTTCCCGTTCTCCTTCCATAGCTGTTCGCGTTTTCTGTTTGCACTTTACACATTTGCTCGGTCATTGGATTGGGGGATTTAGTGTTAATCCCACAATTCATTTCATTACATGAATTATGGTGAGTGTTCCTTTTATATTACGAAGTATTAGTTCATTTTCTTTGTTAGGAAATAGAAAAGATTTATCTTTCTTATAACTTTAATAATAATTTTTTTTAAAAGATTATATCTTATTTATAATATTTATTAATGTTAATTATATTTAATTGTTTATTTTAAGGAAAAAAATTTATTATGTTTTATTTAAAAATAATATTATTTTTATATTAGATGATTGATATTTAAATTAAATGAATTAAATGTGATGTTTTTTGAGATGTAGATGTTGATTATTTGAAGTGTTAAAAGAGGTTTTGGACTTGATTTTATAAATGCTTTTTTTTTTATATTGTAAGATGCAATTTGAACTTAAGACCTCTCAGAAGAGAGGCTTCGTAGCTTACCGCTGCGTTGTGGGGTCATCCCCAATTTTATAAATGCTTTTAAATATGTGAATTAAGTGTTCTTTTCTTTGGTTCAAATATGTGTACAAAATAAAACTAGTCTACAAGCTTCAATCTATAATTCCAATAATCAACTACTAAAAAATTAATATTTGAAATTGATTTTTATCTTTTAACATTTACACTTTATTATGGATTGACAATGTTTACAAACATCATTTTTTTTAAAGAAAAGGCGGTAAGCCTATATATTTATATATTAATATAATAAGAGTGAATATACATAGTATTACAAAATCTACTAAATTGTGAGGCTCGTGTTATCTTCATTTAGATCCCTAGATAGTCATGAATAAATGTCTCAAAGTATTGCTTTGGTTCATATCCATGTCTGAGAAACCAAACTAGTGTGCAAATATAAAACTATACCATAAGAATCAACTAGTAAATGATTGATGTTCAGAATTTACATGTGTTGATCTTCTAATATTAGAACCTCAATATAGATAGAAAGTGTTTAGTAACATTTTTAGGGAATATAGATTGAAAGTGTTTACTAACATTTATAGGGAATGTGCTAAATTGTGAGGATTTTGTTCTCCTCAATTAGATCCCTAACCAAACCAATTCCATGACATAGAAATAATGATTAGAGACATGATGATAAATTAGAGACATGATGATATATGTTATGAGAAAATGTTATTACATTTCTGTCAATGAAAATGTTCTTTTAATAAATCCTCATTGTCCTAATAATCTTTGATCATTTTAAATGCTTAAATGATTTTATTTAAGTAAAATAAAACATGCAAATCAAGATAAACACGCATTAGGTAAGCTCACAATGATTAGTGGGAGGGTGCTGTCAAGATTTAAATTGAATTTAAATTTTAAATGTGTAGGGTTGATAATTACTACGTCAAGTTTGCACTAGTAGATCTTATGCAAGGTAGGGTAATGTCATGAGATTAATTCAATCACACAAGAATATCACACAATTATCAATACATAATATCTCTAAATCATCAAAAACCAAAGATCCATCTAATGCATGTGTTAAAATATTTAAATTATTTTTAATATAAGAAGTTAATATTTGCTAAAAAAATTAATTGATAGGATCTTGCTAACAAAATTCTCTGGTATCAATTGAAAAATAGGATTCCAATGTTACCAACTCAAGGTCCCTATTCCAGGTTGTGCAGAAAAAAGAGCCTTTGATGGAAGGAGATCAAAGAATTGCTTCAATAAGATTTTATATCCATCTAATCTCAATTGCATGAGTCCTTGAATGAGGAGTTGGTGAGATTCAAGCATAATTTGAGAAATTTGTAAATTAAGAAGATTCATGGTTTAAAAGTTAGGGCTAAAATAAATTGGCTAAAAAATGGAGATAAAGGATTTGATTTCTTCT
>VDFB02226557.1:0-25924 GCA_007258455.2 Sequoia sempervirens | reverse complement strand
ATATATATATATGAGTGATTCTCTATTATTGTTAGAACTCCAAATTAAAGGGTAGTATTTGTGGGTCAACTAAGCTTGAGAAATTGGGAATATGACCTTAAGACCATTACATCCTAGATCATTGTTGTGTGCTAGAAATTTGAACAAAGGAAAGTTATACTTGACCCTGACTTAGACCCACATTAAGGCTTTTGAGGTAGTTGATGCTTGATAACGATATTTTGACTACAATTAATAAAGGATGTACACCCTTTACTACTAACCAATCTATAGACTAAGCCTAGATTGTATAGCAACCTATACCCAGGTATGCTTGAATCTCCATGCTAAGAGAGATATATCATGGATACCAATATTTTTATCAAAACTTAATGAATTCATATTCTCCTATGTAAGAGAATATTAATATGTTTAGATCCCTATGTTGAAAACTATATATTATTATCATTAGGACACCAAATGCGGCACACTATCCTTGATAGGTTATTGTAAGGGGTTTAGGGATGCTCGCATTGAATGAGGAATGATAACCATGGTAAGGTTTAAATTGATTTTTCGTATGTGTGGATGGAAGTGTCATCACTAGTGTGTAGGTACTAAGGGATCTTGTGAGGAGAACTATGTGTGACTTTGACCTATTTGGAAGTGGGAACGTAGGTGGTCCTTGGGCGAAGGATTCCCTTGTGACTTCAAGTCCATAAGGGGAGGGTCTAGGGGGATAACTCCCAGATGTCAGGATTGTTCTTGATTGGTTTGACCTTCTCTCTTTACTAGGCTTCAATTTGAGGCTGAATGGGTACTGGATGGGTTGAGCGAGTTAAGGGAATCTAATACTATGTATTTAATACCTAATATGCTTTTATATAGCAAGCGGAGATTGGATCTTTATATGGATAATTGAATATATGTGTATGATGCAGGAAAAGTCCATCTTGTGTTGGTTCAATGTGACTTTATGTGTGGTGAAAATTGACTCCATATCTAGAGGTCTCTATGTATAGGCTCGTATATGTGTTGAATATGATTGTGATTCATGTTATGTATGACCTGCCCAAGTGTGAACCTCTGGGATATTTGAGTAGTGACAAGCAGTCATTGGATTGTGCCAATGATCGATGTCTAGGCTATTGCTAGGGATTAGTTAGCATTCACTTGGTTCACGGAGGTGAAGGTAGCAACTACCCTGGTTATGATTAAGATACGGTAATCGTTGCACGGGTAGGGACCCATCCGTGTGGGTAACGGTAATCCGGGGCTAACCATTGTATCAAGGGGGTTCACTAGCTGTCACTGAGGGCACATAAGTGACCGAGGCCAATGTTACCCGAGATTGTGAAGAAGATAGCTGACAATACCACTAAGGTCACAAGGTGGTATATGTTAGGAGCTACTTCTTCGTGGGTGGAAAGACTTGTCGCCGCTAGCCTACAGGGGATTGAATTCGGAATCCACCTGATTTGGTAGGTTCACTACTTGGGGAAACCCTTGGGATGGTGGACAGACCCATGGTGTAGTATGGGATGCACTGAATCCCCTTCCCAGTTGTCAGACTGTATACCTATATTTGTGGGGTTGAGGACAGACCTACAACGTAGTATGAGATACACTAAATCCTCTTCCCATTTGTCCAATGGTGCAGAAGATCGGTGGAAAGGATGGACCCACCGTGTAGTGTGCAATGCACCAATATTCTTTCTATCTAGGATGCATTATGGACATGTGTTAGCCATTGTAATCAGTCATTGTGGATGTATGTTGGATATTGTCACTATGTGTATGTGATGCATGTTGGAGCTCATCATTATGTATTTGTGATGTATGTTGGAGCTCATTATTGTGTATTCATGATGTATGGCAGGGCTCATCACTGTGTATATGTGATGTATGTTAGAGTTGGTCACTATGTATTTGTGATATATGCTAGCCTGTCACTAATGTAAATGTGAAATGCATATGAGACAATCATGGTTGTACTTGTGATGTACGCATGAGCTAATCATCATTATACTTGGGATATGTGTATGATCTATCCTCTGTTGCGCTTGCAATCTATATATGATCCAGCCTCTATTGCACTTGTGGTCTGTGTATGATCCAGCTGTGGTTGCACTTGGAATTTGTGAATAATCCTGACACTGTTGTACATGTGATGTGTATGAGCAAATCAACATGTGTATATGGAGGTATGCCCATGATAGCCATTGTGTATAATCTTTGGAATTATGGTATGATATGCCCCTTGTGAATATTGTGAATGTTTGTACACTAATGCTTGGTAATGTTTGGTATGGACCCAACACTTGATGGAAATATTATTATCATTATATTATAATTGAATAATTTGATAACTTACATGCACTAAATTAATAGTTATGGGTTAAAGGTGAGATAATAGATCTCATACAAGAGGTGAGATTGAATTCCCTTTGTCATTGTGGGGAAAACTACAATGCCTCTGATTCCCACAAGGGGATACGTAGGCAAGGTCATCATGAACCCTCGAGGCTTATGCCATAGGTCTAGGAGTGACCCTAGTTGCATGATCTTAACACTTTTGAGTGTAAGAATATAAGTGTGGCGTTGATTGTCATTACCATGGTGAATGTGGAGTTATTGAAATTAACACTTCTAATCTATATGATAAACGTTTGATTGGTTAAGTTGGTAGTTGTGCATAGTTTTAAAAAAATAAAATTGTTGTGCCTGAGATGGGGATTTTATAGAGAAGAAAAAAATAATGGTACACCTTAATTTATAATGTTGTGTAAGAAAATAAGAGTCTCTATTTTTTAAATTTCAAAGAGGTTTTAATAACGGAACCCAAAGTTTCCCCACTTGCTTCCTGAAAACTTCTTGCCACATATCATTATCTGTAATTTTTTAAAAAATTATCAATAAATTTAAATTTTACTATATAATTAAAAATCTTAAACTTACCAATTATTACAAAATCCATAGAACTCTATTTATTAAAAACTCCAAGAAATTTCACACCCAACTTAAATATTTTAGAAAACCTCTATAAATCCACAACCTTATTAGTACTCTTGAATCCTAAACAAAAATATATAGCTTACAGGTGCTACAATCCATGAAGGGTATTATAATAATTATAAACTATCTATCTCAATTCATCTCATAGACTTTCAAGTTTCTTATTTTATTTTTGTGGGCAAATTTTCATCTACAAAATACAACACCAAAAACA
The DNA here is from genome assembly GCA_007258455.2 of Sequoia sempervirens. Taxonomy (NCBI): domain Eukaryota; kingdom Viridiplantae; phylum Streptophyta; class Pinopsida; order Cupressales; family Cupressaceae; genus Sequoia; species Sequoia sempervirens. The sequence goes on along the minus strand of VDFB02226557.1, from coordinate 22,716 downwards.
AATGATAAGTTTACAGAGTTCTTATGTAAACATTAATGGAGATTAAACTCAAATCACAAAATATCTAGTCCCCGTATCCACGCTGTGTTTTAGAAAAGGAGTCGACTATTTGTTCTAACTTGGTCTTAAAATATATTACGCAAAAGTATGTGGGGTAGGGAAGAATTTTAATATATTATATTCTGATTTTCAATTGCATTCTGTGTCTGGGAAAGAAAGGGAATGCACAATACCGTCCGTGAATGATGTATGACATATTGGACCAAAGTTAATGAAAGCTCTTGCACGAGGGAAGACAAAATTGCGAATGCCCTACTTTACGTAGTGGATTAATGCATCTCTTTCACGTCTTGATAGAGATCGATTCCTTGAATTCCTTACCACTGGACGCTAAAGAGCCATTTGAATTATGTTCCATCTTGCAGCATAGAATATTTCTTGACTCCCTCCAAACACAGCCTCTTGTAAGTCTCGACGTGGAGCCCATACATTTTGGAAGTTAATTTGAAAATTCCACGCTGTGTTTTGGAAAGAGTCAAGTATTTGTTCTAACTTGTGGGAATAATAAACAGTCCGACCGTGAATGATGGTCGTGTTATATGACATCTTTGACCATAGTTAATCAAAGCTCTTCCACGAGGGAAGACGAAACTGCGAATGCCCTACTTTGCCTAGTGGATTGCATCTCTTTCACGTCTTGATAGAGATACCACTGTGACATGAAAGAGCCATTTGAATTATGTTCCATCTTGCATAGAAAATTTCTTAACTCCCTCCAAACACAATCATCAGAAAATTCACACAATCTTTTTGCCAACAAAAGAGCTTTGTGCAACATAAGTGTAACGCCCCCACCAAGGAACTCGAGATGACAACACTAAACAAGGTCAAATTAATGGAACAATTTTTTTTTTTTTAAATCTTTACCATTATACTCCCAAGCCGTGCCAAAATGAAAAGCTTTGGAACAGGGTATGCTCATTCGTCAAAACACAAAGGAATGAAGAATTTTGTTATATGTTGTAATTGCAAGTGCCTTGATACACATGCTTGCAACATATGATTATTGCCAAGGCGTGAGAATCTATTCAGTGTCGAGGATATATGAATTTTGTCTGAAGTTGTGATTGCAATTTCCCTGGCGAACTTGCAGGCAAACTATAAAGCAAAGACAAGGCAGATGAAATGTTTGATAGTGGGCGCAATAGGCATGTAATCTACCAGGCGCAATGCCTCAAAAAGATGTAATCACAAGCAAATGCAATTGGCATGTGCGCGGCTTGTAATGGAATGAAAGTTTTGGTACGAGGTAATAACATCAAAGGAATCAACAAAGCAAGAATGCAAACAGTCTGTACATTCTACATTAAACAAGAAAAAGTATGAAATTTGAGAGAGTTAAGTATCAGTGATGGTTATAAGCATTCAAATTGAGGATCACAAGTAGCACTCCTTAAGATGCAGCAGGGATACATATTAGTTATACTATTCCTGAGATAACAAGTTCATTTAATTGATCGTTTGAGGGTTGGGAGGGAAACAGCAGAAAGGCCACAACCATAAGGAGATTGGTAACCAAAGCACCGCAAGAACGGATCACAAGTCATGGAGAGAGAGAGAGGGGTTAGGTACAATCAAGAGTGACGATAAGAAGGAATAGTGGAACCGTTCAACTTCCAGATTAAATATTCATTATGCCAAATCCACAAAAGCACACGATATCACTCTAACAACAAGGAGCACCAAATGCTCTCAAATTCAAAAGATATTGGCAAGGATAAAGACAAAGGATGCAAGCGATGATGAGTATATTAACTTAGGCCATGGGTACTATGAAAGGGTCAAGACAACATTTCAAGAATTAGAGTTTTCAATGCTAAGATCAAATGGACCACATGAAGTGTATAAACACCATGCTAGAGTTGTGTTCTCAGTTAAAGGCTGAAGGAGGAGCAAGTAGACTATGGCAGAAATACTGTATTTGCATTTACTTCTCACAATGACTTAGCTAAGACATTTCCCTCCTCCGAGTAGGTAGGGAATAGATGATATTGCTATCGCAGTCCTATCCTTAATAGAATATAAATCTTTTATTGCCATAACACAAGGTTATATAATGAAAACAACATTTACCTCACAATGAAATTGTCTGGTCATCGATGAATCCCTTGCTTCAACTGCAACCCTTCGCTGAATCTATCATCAATGGTATCAAGTTTCCACAATCTATAATGATAACTGCATAGCTGATTTCTGGATTCGATTGTATAAAATATTATTGCATCAAACAATTGAATCTATAATGTTGAATCAAATAAACAAGGGAATCCTTTGCAATCATATTTTCTCAAACATATTTCTATACAATTTCTATAACTTGTTCACATTCCAGTCAAAAATAGAATTTTCTCCTCTAAACTTATGGAAAACCCCCTTTTAAAGAGCAAAATCCAATCCCCCTAAAGAACCCAAAATATTTATAGCAAGACAAAACAATGTCATTGTGCGGGAATTCCAACTAACTATAAAACAAATTAAAGCTAATTTTTAATTTATTAAATCAATAGTTAATTTTAAATTAATTAAAAGCTTATCGTTTAAAATCATAACAATATAATATGATGGGTAAAACCATTTACCCAACATTCACTTACACATCATAATTAATTAATTATATAACCCGGCTTATATAATATTTTATTTCTTTACCTTATTGTAATTAGTTATTTATTTATCAAAGTTACCTTTTTACTTTTAATGCATAAGGCAACCAACAACAATTTATCAAACAATTTAAATTAAATAGAACCAAATGCCCAAATGATTACTTGATCACTATCTAGGTTTGAAAAGCAAAACCTCAAGCAACACTGACCAAACTGACATACTGCCAAAATTGACAAGGTGACAAACCAGATACTCATCCTCTTTGAGGATGATGGCCAGGGTATGGGATAAAATATTATCTCCAATTGACTAATTCATTGAGTTCAAGGCATGTTCAAACCTACCAATTTAGGCAGAGTCGATGTTTGGTACCTGCACCCTGCAACACACAAAACAACCGTGCATATACATGTAAGTAGACACACTATGAAAGGGAATTGCAACGTCACAAGGTAATCACAAGTGAGTGATGTAACACTATACCTTTAACACAATCACATCAGTAAGAACAACACGCAGTAAATGAATCCACTTATATAACAATCAACTATATAGTAATCACAATAAGATCAATCACATGATGATCATATAATAGTCATAATAAAATAATCACATAGTGCTCATGATAGGGTTAGTCCTCATAGTCAAATAAAACCATGTACTAATCATAACATGTGCATAAACCTCAAGTAACATAAGTTTCACCAAAGTATCATCATAGCAGTAAGTCCAACATCATATAATATATTGTAATGTCTCATCATAAAAGCATATCAGCTATCAGTCTATTAGGGAAAATGTATGAGAGGCATTACAAGCCTATAAGAAGCAAACTCAACTACAAATTTTCAATATCTTTCACTATAGTATGTTAGGATATGGGGACTAGATATTTTGGTGGGTTATGTTTGATGTACTTGTTTGCATAAGTTCCTTGTGCTTTGGAGTTACAAGAGTCACAAATAGTGACGATGGTAAGATCTCTAAAAATTCATCATTTTCTTTGTGATCTTCTGATAAAAGGTTGCATACTTATTATTGTAAAGTTTTAACTAAACCTGCACAACATAGGTGAATAGAGAAAGAAATGAATAAAACTATCTCATTATTCACAATGAAATTGCATGAATTTACAAAGATAAAACAAACAGTAAGAATAAATCATGGAAGAAAAGTAGGGGCATTTGAGAAAAAATACAAAGAGTTTTTTTAGTTAGCTTACAATAAAGAAAAGCAACAGTAGTTATCCTAGAAAAAACAAGAAATTGTTAAGTTATGTTAACAACCCCTCTTTAACTTCAAATTTGAACTTGAGAAAATACACCCATGTGTATCATGTGCAATCATCAATGAATGTTAGCACATATTTGACTTTTCTCATGGAAGGTTCTAGAAATGGCTCCTAAGATCACTATGAACAAGCTCTATAGGAGATGAGGCTCTCCATGCATGCCCCTTCTGAAACTTTTCTAACTTGGTCTTAAAATATATTATTATTTTTGTTTAAAGATAAATACGTAAAAATATGTGGAGTAGGGAAGAATTTAATATAATATCACAATCATGGTGTATATAACCACACAATTTTTATTATGTAAGATTGAAAAAATCATTGAGAGTTAGATATTTATTTCTTAAAAATATGTGGAGTGTCTAAGAAATTTAATATGATATCACAATTATGATTTATATGGTCATAATTTTTATTATGTCCATATAATTTTCTAAATATATATTAATTTCTACAAGTAAAATTGTTTAAAGTAAAACTAAAATATAAAAAATTGTGGAAATAATAAATAGTGATTTCTAAAATATAAAATAATAAAATATATTATCAAATAAACAATATAAATAAAATAAAATAATTCTTAAATAAACAAATAAAAATCATGTATTTATGTATGTAGTGAATAAAATAACACTTACATAACTATAAATAGATTTATTTAAGAAATTTATATTAATATTGATAGATATGTTTTGTTTTGAAAAAAAAAAAAAATTCAATCCCTCACTTTCAAATTTTGGTGTTTGTCTTTTCCAATGGAAGTGGAGTAACACTGTGTTATTGTGGTCTCACATGTTTGGTGGTTGATCTTAAATGTGAAGTAACATTATATAATTGTGGTCCCACACATTTGGTGGTTGATCTTTTTTATTTAGTTTGATATTTATTTAGAGAGAGTGTTTTGGTAAAATATTGACAAATGTCATAATTTTATCACTTGCCTTAATATCATTTACAAAAATTTCATTGACCACTTGTCATTTCCATGTTCACAAACATAGAATTATTTTCCCTAAATATTGAACCCTAAATGAAAATATTTAGTTTTTTAAAAAGAAAACTTTTTATTTCTTCAAAAGAACTTTTATTAGATAGATATTGAATGTGAGTCAAACTAAAATATAACTAATGAATTTGGATAAATTTATGTAAAAGATACTAAGAGATATGACATCTATTTGTTTACCACGTTTGTGATGTAAATAAAATATTCAATTATAATGATCAAATATGTGTATTTTTCCCTTTTTAAAACTTTAGAAATTTAACATTGTTGAAAATTTACTTAGTTACTATATCTATATGTAATTTGACTATTGTAAGTTTTTAAGAAATTTATGAAGGAATGTGAAATTTGAATTTTGACATTCATCTTTGCTAGATTCCCTTCACTTAAATATTTTTAGTTTGATATGTAAGGTTCATGTGAAAACACCACATACATAAGGTTGTAATATTTACTAGCTACATGAAACCCTTGTCCTTGAGGAAAAACATGCAATAAATTCACTGAAATTTGTATAGCTCAAATATGATTTTAATTTTTTGTAATTTACTAAATTTTGAAAACAAAAGTGACCATGAATGATAAATTCCTAGACTAGAAATTTTTAATGCAATCCATGTGTTTTCCAAAGTAATCATACAATAGCAAGTTGACCAAGGTCATGTTCTATGTTTAAATTGGCCAAGAGTATGTATAAAATAATTTTACAAATCATATTTGCAAAGTGGAAAATTTTCCAGATCCATACTTGGAAAATTGCTAAATGTGTGACAAAATTAGCCAAGAAATTTTCCAAAGAGAATATGATATGTCATGAGTTTAACCCCAACAAATTTTTACCTTTGGCACAAAATCTCTATTTTATTGCAAAGCTAAATTGATAGATCATTGTATAAAATTTGTGTCATGTGAAAGAAAGAGTGAGCTCTACTTCACTTCACCCTTTCACTCGCATGCCATTTCATCTTTTTTTGTTAGTTTGTATTATTCATTTAATTTGGTTCAATTTGATTGGATTTGACCGATTCACGCATTTAATTGTATTAAAGAGAAGTTTGAGGTCATCCATCATAACACATCTCTACATAATTATTTTTTCCACCCTTTATGTCATACCCTTTCTTTTCATATGCATAAATCCTCATATAAATTGAATTTTTATTTTACCTTTTCCCTATCATTTGAAAAATAAATATTTGTCACAAGTGGCATGACCCTCAATTTAAATATCTACAAACACAATGGATTTTATTTTCACATACTACTAGCAATTGTGCTTTACTGCGCAATGGGTACACCTAAGAAGTTTGAAAGGTAAATTATTAGATTTTTAAGCAAATTACATGTTGTAATGAGTGTTGCTCCACATGGATATTTGTTATCTTTTCATTGTTGACATGAAATCAATAATAAGAAATAGTCTCTCTTTTCTCCATTTCCCCCCCCCCCTCTCTCTCCCTCTCTGACCCCTCTCTCTCTCTATATATATATATATCTCATTTGATATTCTTCAACCCCTCTCTCTTTATCTCTATATTTTCTTCATCTCTCTTTACCTCTGTATACACCTAAAATTAGTCAAGACAATTAATTAATTAAATACTAGTTATTTAATTAATGAACTCATTTAATTCATCTACTTATAAATAAATTCTCAATTTATTTATATTGTTCACACTTTTCTAAATTTTTCATCTAAAATCACATTCCTCTAATTTAATTAAATAAACAAATTCACATAGTTTGTTTTATTTAATCAATAACCTTCTCATTAAATTCAAACGCCCAATTCAAATTTAAGCACATGTCTACAACACTTTTTGGCCACATCATCAAGTGTCACATGTATTTAAATAAAACTAATGTTTAAATTGCATTATTCTCAATCAATTCCATAACAAACTTTTGACACATGGCTTATTTCTCAAACACTTGATTCTCTCATACATTTGACATGTTTCCTTTGGTCAAGGGAACATCCTCCATGATTCTTCCATCTCCACTGTTCATCTCTCATGTTTGAATCTTGATCATTGATTGTTGCCACATAACAAGATGCTTTGGAAATCCTATAAATACAACCTCTTGCTACTACAATATTTTACATCCCATATTTGATGTAAACTTATTATGTAAGAATAGCATTGGAGCATTTAGATTTTAATTTTAGAGCATTTAGTATTTATCATTTGAGCATTGTAGTATCATGTTAACCTAGAATCATGTCTTAGTTTATATTTACATTGTGGTTATCATCTTAGATTTCATATAGCATCTCCATCATAGCACCTAGATTCCTTTTTCATAGTATCAATCTCCATTTTAGATAGCAACATCATAATGTTAGCTTCATATCATTTGTATATCAATCACATATCATCTTAGACAACATCTTGTATCTTAAGTTGTCATCCAAACCGGTAATAGTGCACATACAAATCTGAGGTAACTCATGATTTAAAGGATCCTTGAGAATAGAGAATAATGGAACATTTTTAGAGATTTGTTTTGTTTCAAGTAGATTAGTTTTGTGATTCAAATATTTCATGTAATATGTATCATTGGTGTTTGTGTGTCTTACTATTGATTTTCTAACCTTCACAATTTCACACACACATAAATTGGTGCCCACCATGGGGCCCAACCCCATTTTTAATAATTTTATGGAAATTTTTTGTGAATAGGCTGGACATTACATTTTAGTGCGATTGTGAGATCTTTTAGTGCATATGACAAATCTTTCAACTCATGAGATTTCTATTAGGGTGCATATGAAAAATCGTTTAGCGCATCCATGGACTATTACAGTGCATACAATACTTCTTTTGACTCATATAGAAACTGTTTTAGCGCATTCAAGGAGTCTTTCAGTGCTTTCAGTCAATACTTTAGCACATCCATTAGTTTCTATAGCGCATAGAGTAGTTCTTTTGGTGTATCCATTAATTCTTTTAGCACATAGAGTAGTTTTTTTAGGGCATTTGAATGATCTTTTAGCTCATTGGATGATTGTTTTAGCACATCTGTTTAAATTTGCAAAATATTAAAATTTTGATAACTAATTAGTGCTTTTTGTGTTGCAAGTGCATGATACACTAGTGAAAGAAAAATTTATGCAACTACTAATGGTGTTTGCAGGGGCTGGAGTTATTTGAATGCTTTCTTTTGATTAAATTAGGAACCTAGCTTAATGAAAAGGTTAAAAAACCCCTTGTATTTCATGCTTGAAGTGATAGGCCTATGCTCTCCCCTTAACCGGATGATAAGAATGGTAGACTCACTATTTATGCTTTGTTAACACGTTTAGAAGGCATGCAATAGTGGGAAAATGTACTCGCCCTACGAGAATGACCTAAGTGGGAACAACCAAAACTAGGTTTTCCAACCCACTATAATCAAAAGTGAATTAAGGGAAAGTCTGCAATTCAATAGAAGTGTGCAAGATAACCATCAACAAAGCCTTTGTTCTAAAGGTTGGGAGGTCTCCTGAGGGAGTTCATCTATTTCCGCACCGAACAAAAACCCTTACTACGAACTATAGTATAGAAGCCAACCGAGTTAGTTTCTAAACACTTTCTATATCATAGTGCAAGGGGAGGGAAGCATGTGCCCCCAAGACACTCACCATATAACTATCAAACACCCTATCCAAAAGTGGAGGATTCAACTTTGGTTCAGACTTGGGAAAGGAAAAAACACGGGCGCCCTCTAGGGGTGACACGACAGTGTGAGCTGGCATAGTTTTAAGATGTGGGTTGTGATATTTTAAGTGACCCTTGAGAATAGAAAAGTGATTGAATTGTCTTCTCTTGTGTTATACCAATGGAAATTGAAAGAATTAGACCGGGTTCTTGAATACACACTCAATGTTTAGTTCCTAGGTAAAAACAATTGTTTGAAAACTTGTTGTGTTTGAGGTCAAAATTTGAGAAAATGATCCATTTAAACATGCAATTCCCATATTTGAAAAAATGGAAACCAAGTCAAATTTATTGATCAACAAATTATACCTTGGAAACACTTAGATTTGAAGCAAAAAAAAAAGACAGATTGTCAAAAACATTGAAAACTTCTAGTTTAGCGCATCCATTCTTTGCTCTAGTGCATCCGTTGCATTTTATAGCACATACATTCACTATTATAGGACATTCATGAAGCTTTATAGCACATTGAGTCAATATTCTAGTGCATCCATTCATTGTTATAGCACATCTAAACAATCTTATAACACATTCATTCACTGTTTTAGTGCATCTGAGCAGTATTTTAGCACACTTGAGCCGTCTTTTAGCGAATGCAAGCAATCTTCTAGTGCATTTGAGTGGTCTTCTAGCACTTCTGAGAGGTCTTTTAGCACATTCATTTACTATTATAGTGTGTCTATGTAGTCTTATAGTGCATCCATTCTCTATTATAGTGCATCTGCTCAGTATTTTAGTGCATCCAGGCTTTATTTTAGTGCATCTATTAAATACAAAATTGGAGAGTTAAATTTTTCCATTGTTTCACAGTTTGGACTAGAATTCAATATCTTTTTTCAGTGCAGAGTCATTCCTCAGATATAACAGAGTCTAGGGTATATGTAGGATCATGATGGGCCAAAAAGTGGCGATATGATGGGTATGTGTAGGGTATGTGGCTGATGACTTTTTTTAACCCAAAATTGATGAAATGAAAAAGGGTTTTTAAAGGAGATTCTCACTTTCCAATCAATATTAATTATTCTTTACTGAATCTCTCAATAAAATAAATTATTATTCATTTTCTATTTGAATTATGACTAAAGTCTCTAATTACAGGGTTGATTGAAAACATCTATTTTTCCTCAAACGTATCACATTTTTGAATTTGAAACACGATGTCACATCTCTATGCTTTGCATACTATGCTAGAAAATAAAATGAATTTCATGAAGTTTTGACCCAAGTTACATGGTCGTATTATACGGAGTTTCTTTATATTTCGGTGCCGTAATAAAATCTATAATTAGTAATTTACTTGGAAAAAAATTACAAAAAAATATGCATCACATCAGGACATGAGTCGTCTACTTATATCTAGAATCTTTATAAAAAATATTATCATTTTATTGTGGTTAGGGTGGCTAGACAAACACCTACTTCTTATTTTTTCCCTGAAATTTAAGTATTACTGCATTGAAATTTCAAATTTTCACCAAATAGATTTTTAAAAAATAAAAAATAAACCTAGAAGTTTAGAAGCTACATTCAATTTGCTACAGATTCTATTTTTACATATTTTTAAAATAATATAGATAACTTATCTCAAAATTTCCACACAAGCTTCCTAACTCTGATTTTTCTAAATTTTTTTGCCACTTGAGGGCCTTTTTTTTTCCATGATGATCCTGCACATACCCTCTAAACTTGTCAAAACTGACCTCTACAAGTGGACTTCTCCAAACTAAACCAAGATCTAACATCCCAAAGTGCCTAAATCATCAAACTTATCATATCCTTGATTAGTAAACTAAGTTTCATTATCAAGATTTGTCATCCTTTCATCATGAAACAAAGTTGTATAATCAAATTAAACTTAGTCTCATCAATATAATTTTTCATTCTATTTGACTTTGTTTTCATCTTTGGAACTCTTTGAAACAAACATCAAAGTTTAGTCAAAGTGTAACACTTGTATGCCCATTGAAACACGATTACAAAAGAAAAAACTTAAGGAAAATGAACTCAAAACTCAAAACATTAAAACATAGAACATCAAAACTCAAAACATTGAAACTCCTAACATTGAAACTCCAAACACCATGGCTAAACTTGAAGAGAATCCTTTCCATGGAATCCACAATAATGAATGTGAAGAAATAACTAAGGAAGACATCTAACATGCTAAACAAGATCCAAATTTCCACAAGTGCTTAGAAAATATTTTTGAAAGAAATGGGGAGAAATACTTGCTAATGCTAGCTAAGCAAGGTGCCAAATTTCCTAATGACTTTGATATTAATCAATTGAAAGCACCTCCTAAAAATCTTGAAAATGATTCACAAGATATAGAACAAGTGGTTTCCTTAACTCATCAAATGAAAAACCTTCAACAAAAAATTCTTGACATGCAAAGGGGAACCTCAAAATGATACTTGATACAAGATATCTATCCATATCTTTTTAATTGAATTATCCACATGATTCCTTTTCCCAAACATAGTGAATTCCCAAAGTATTCAAAATACAATGGTAAACTGATCCAATAGATCATGTGAGGGAATTTAGAACCATGAGTCTTGAATTTGCACATGAAGAAACTTGACATTATTTCCACACAGCCTAGGTGGAAAATTTCCTGAATGGTTCTCCAAACTTGCACCACCAATTAACACCTTTGAAGAGTTGGTTAAAAAGTTCATTGAACCCAACACTCTTACAACAACCAACATGACATAACAATGAAATATCTTTGCAACTTGAAACAAAAAAAAGGGTGAATCGTTCCTCATATTTTTGTAAAAATGGAGAAGGTTATTTGCAAGATATTCTCGTCCCATACCTGAAAAGGAAAAGATGGAAATATTCATCAATAACCTAAATGATGAGATGAGCTACAAATTGGAATTACTATGCCCCCTACCTTTGAAAAATTGATTGAAAATGGGATTAAAATTGAAGAAGCTTTGGTCAAAAGAGGAGTCATAAAACTTTACAATGAAAACAATGCATCAAGCTCCTCTAAAAATTACAATAGTAATGATAAACCAAAGTTTTTGCAATGAAACAAAAATGATGGTAACAATGGCAATGCAACTAAAACACAAAATGCAAAACTTGTATTCAACTTAATCGCACCTGCTACCAAAACCAATCAGAACAACAATCCACCCAATAACTAAAACAACCACAATGTCAGTCAAAACAACAATCAAGGTAGTGTTGAATCTAGAAGACCATCATATCGAATATCCTCCAATCAAAGAAGATTCACATCTTTGGGACAATAATCAGAATCAAGATTAAAGGAACTTCTTGAAGCTAAATTCATAACATTACCAGAGGCAAGAAATTCGGAACCACAAGTTAAGCCTCCATGGTGGAATGATGTACATTTCTGTGACTTTCATCAAAACAAAGGAAATAAAACCAATGATTGCATTCAATTAAAACACTTGATACAATACTTTATTGAAAACAAGACCATATTTATAGAAGGACCCCAAACAAACAGTGATCATGGAGCATTTAAGAACCCTCTACCAAACTATGAAAAAAGGGGAATATTCTTCATTAAATACCAAGGGAAAAAATGTGAACTATATTTATGATTCGACCATTCATTGTGTTGAGATGGTTGAACATCAAACCAAGGATATCAAAATCAAGGGCCAAAGAAACATTGTTACAACTGAAAATCATCACCACAATATCAACACCGCCTCACATCAAATCATGACCTTGTGCCAATAAATTTGATCACCAACATCATTGCAAATGAAAATCAAATTAATGTCATTAAAATCAAAGAAAAAAAGGACAATTCACCAATCAATGCAATAAAAAGAGGACAAACCAAGGTAACATTGAAAGGAGCTATCCCTTCCATGTCCAAAACAATTGTTACACCTGCAACTCAATATAACATCATTGATCAGTTGCAGAAAATACCCACTCAAATATCCATACTAGAGCTTCTCAAGATTTCACCAACGCACAAAGAAATTCTAGAAAAAGCTTTAGTAGCCACCATAGTACTGAACAACCTGGAAGTTTTCCAATTTTAAGCTATGGTGGGACACTTGACCACACCTCAATGCCTCTCATTTTCCGAACATGATGATGTATCTATAACCCATCTACACAATGCTACCCTCCACATTGACATTTTAATTCATAAACATCACGTCAAATGTGTTCTAATAGATGGTGGAGTTGGCCTAAATATCTATACTCTAAAACTTGTCCATGCACTAGGATAGTCAAAAAATGTTGTTGATCCTAGAAGGAAAATCACAATAAAAGCATATGATGATGAAGAGAGATCTTCCCAAGGGTTGATAGTGCTACCCATTCAAGTGGGACCAATTGTCAAAGATATAATCTACCAAGTGTTGGATAAAGAATTAACATACAACATACTCTTGGGATGTCCTTGGATTCATGAGGGGTAAAAGCAAGAAGTTGGGTACACGAAGAGAGGAAATTTTGGGCAAAACAAAAAGTTGGCAGGAAATGCGTACGCATTACAGATTGGTTACCCGAGCCTAAATCCAAACACGTACGTGTTCAGATTCGGGTATGCAAACCTAAAACATGTATGTGTTATGAAATGCATACATGTGTTGAACGCGTACGCATTTCAAAATGCATACGTGTTTTGTGAAAGTATTTGTTTTTAATAAGCGACTAATTTCATTTTTCCTCACCATTTTAGTTTGCACCAGAGAAGAATAGAGGAGATCACTTATGTGTTTCAAAGGCCTTGATTGAAGAAAAAATTGACTACCATGTCCTCCCATCGACACAACCGACCTCATCGACCTCCAGGTTGGTTGAATTCTTCCTTTTTGTTTCTTTATATCTTATTTTTTGTTTTATAATTAGTATTTAGTTTTTTGTTTAGCTGTTTTAGTTCAATGTTTTATAGTTTTTATGGTATGTGCAGGATCATCATGGAAAAAAAATAGGCCCTTAAGTGGCAAATAAAATTAGAGTTAAGCAACTTGACATAAAAAATTGAATAAGCTATCTATATTATATTAAAAAAAAATGTAAGAATAGAATATGTAGCAAATTGAATGTATTTGTAAACTGGCGTTTATTTTATTTTAAAAAAATCTATTTGGTAAAAATTTGAAATTTCAAACGCAAAGGGTACTTAAATTTCAAGGAAAAATAAGTAGGTGTCCTGCTTGACCACCCTAACCATAATAAAATGATAATATTTTTTATAAGATTTTAGATATAAGTAGAGGACTCATGTCCCGCTGTGATGCATATTTTTTGGTAATTTTTTTCCAAGTAAATAATTCATAATGATTTTTTTATTACAGCTTTTAAAAAATATAAAAAATAGTATGTCTAACAACCTTAACTTAGTAAAAAATTCATGAAATTCATTTTTTTCTTTTTTAATCCTATGCTATGCTAAGCATAGAATGTGATGCATCTTTTGATTCAAAAATGTGATACCGCTTTGAAAGCTATAGCTATTTCTTTCAATCAGCTCTATCAATTAGGACTTTAGGACATAATTCAAATAGAAAAATGAATAGTAATTATTTATTAAATTCAAAAGTAAAACATAATTTATATTGGTGGAAAGCTGATAGCTAATCTCCTTTGAAAACCCTTTCGCTTTCATCAATTTTGGGTAAAAAAAGTCACAACCACATACCCTACACATATCCATCATATTGCCACTTTTTGGCCCATCATGATCCTACACATACCCTTAATTGTATTTAAAAAACCAAAAACGTCAATAGAACAAAGAAATTTAAATTGTAAATTGAAAACTATAAAAACTAAACCAAAATTGGACACAATACTTAGAAATCAAAACCCTAAAAACCCTAGGTTACAAAATTTACATAAGTCCCTAAAAACTAATTTACACAGGTTAATCCTTGGACCTAAACCCTAAAACCTAAACCTAAAACCCTATTTACCCTAATTTACATAAACCTAAAATGGGCTATTTACCCTAAAACGTAAACCTAAAACCCTAAATTAGGGCTCCTCAAGGAGGTTTAGATTAAATTTTATATTTGAAATAACCTTCTTTGTATGATTTTTACTCTCACTCATGGTTCTTAGTTTATTTAGGGTGGAAGTGATGAAAAGTTCAATATTAGGGGCATGTGATATAATAGAAGAGGTAAAATAAGGATGTGTAGTAAGATTTGATGACATAACATGTAGGGAGGGATCAAAAATTATAGTCCATAGGTTAGGTACACTTTGGTATGTCGTTGGTGATCCACACAACTACCAATGAAATTCATAATTGACTAATAAAGGAGGTACAAACAATCGATGCATAGATCTATATATTAACCAACAAATTGATTTAATTTTATAATATGTTCACATTTAATATAAATTTGATAGCTAATTTTATCTCTTAAAACTTCATGATTGTATAATTTAACTTGAGAAAGTGTACCAATGAAGTAAAATAATGTGCCTCATGTGAAACTATGTGCTTGATTTAATAAGTTCATATATCATGATGCTAGTTGATATGAGCATGTAATCACTTTATATCAATGTTGTTAGCTTATATAGTGTATGATGTATTCTCTTAAAAATACATACAAATGCAAGTCATACTTGTTAATCTAGACTATGTGCAATATGGATAGAGCTAGACACATAAATTTTATTAAATCAAATAAATATTAAAATGTGAAGCATGAATGATTTCTACCCATTTCTCTTATTTGGATGAGATCCTTTGTGAATTATGTAAGGATGCATTATGATCATATTTAAGCCTTAATTTATAGGATGTTATTCATAAGATCTATAGGTTGTGTGTAATCTAATTCCTATTTTAACTCTCATGTATAGTGGCATTATTCTAGATTATGAAAACTAAATGTTGCACTTTCTCTAAACTAGTGTATCAAAGCTAACTTGTAGCATGAACATTTCAATGGAAAATTCAAATTAATTTTTTGAGAAACTTGATAGATGATTCATAAATGCAAGTCAATTCTATAACCAAAGGTTTATTTTCTAAGATTATTTATTTATTGAATTGGTCAACTGATTCTTCACTTAGTGGCAGTTAGGTTCTTTTTTTGAAAACCCATGCATGTCTAGAATTTATATAAATATTCAAAGGAAGAGTCTATGCCATAGAAAATATTCAAAAAATATATGATTAGAAAAAAATTGGGTCTAAATCACTTTAGATCTCCTCTTCCTTTTTAAATAATCCAAGAGTGCTTAGAGGTCCAAATAGGCTCAAAATCCATCATAACTCAAAAACTTACTTATAATTGAAATCTAAAATTCCTAATTGTTGATATATTGAAGCTATTCCTAGAATTTCACATATTTTATTCAAAGCACTACGTTTAGGTGGTAGGGTTTCTCATTTAATTGTAAAAAATTATTCATGTGTCTTCTATATGTTTTCATGTCATCAAATCTCTAAATCTAAACCCTAAACCCTAATTTAGCATTCATTTTGTTGTAGGACCTTAAAATGAAATTTGGTTGCCTTAGGCAACTCCACCAAATTTTATTCCCTTAAGCCATGGAACATTTTTTCCTAGTCCACCTTACTAGACATAGATCCCCTTTAGCCATCCTATCACCCTAAATCGTAAATCGATGTCTTAAGGGGTCCTAATATGAGAATTCTTAAGGGGATCAAAGAAGTTCTCAAATTTTGGTGAATAGACCTCAAGCTCATCTTTGTTTATTTTGTACATTGCAATTAGGTCACTAGCATATATCTATGTGTCCCTTTGAATGTATTCTATTAATTTTTCATTCTTATCTTTAGTATTCTTTGAAAACAATGAATGCGATTATAAATTTTAATGTTAGTGTTAAACTTATAATTTCTTCTTAACTACTTTGTACCACTATAGAGATCTTGTGTCTCTTATCATGAAATTTGAAAATTTAGATAAATCAATTTATGTCCTCAGATTTAATTAAATTTTGTCATACTTGATTAATACATCTATTCATTTTGTTGTAGGACCTTAAAATGAAATTTGGTTGCCTTAGGAAACTCCACCAAATTTAATTCCCTTAAGCCATGGACCATTTTGTCCTAGGACCTTTCTACACATAGATCCCCTTAAGCCATCCTATACCCTAAATCATAAATCGATGTCTTAAGGGGGAATTTGACATTTCTTAAGGGGATCAATCTGGTCAATAGAGCTTGGTCACTCATCTTTTTTTATATTTTGTACATTGCAATTAGGTCACTAGCATATATCTATGTGTCCCTTTCAATGTCTTCTATTAATTTTTCATTCTTATCTTTAGTATTATTTGAAAATAATGAATGAGATTAAATAAATTTTAATAAAACCCCATAATTTCATTTCTACCCTTCATATTAACAACCCCACACTAGACTCAATTTAATATGTGTACATGCTATGAATTTTTATTGTTATGTATTTTATAATGTTATAAATCGAATGGTCCTCAAATGAAATATATTTTGAATTTGTGCATGTTCAATGTGATTTTTAAATAACTTTCAAATTGTGTGCATTATTTAATTAGTTTGTTGATATATATTTTTTAATTTTTTAACATGCAGTTGCCATATCATTGCTCACATGGATCTGATGTTTAATTTAGAGGATTTTATGCCCAATCAAGAAATTCATATAGATCCCGTATATCCCAACCCACAACATGAACAAAACCCTAGCACACCTCCACATTCTCCACCGCCTAACCCCACACCCCCTCCTGTAGTTGATGAAGATCAATTAAGAGAGAATATCTGAGAAAACCTCATTGTCATTCAAGGAAATATAGATCTCATAAAAAATGAGTCTAGAGTCCCTCCCCATCTCGCACGGTTTGCATCTACGATGCAAACTATTGTCGATTCTATTCGATCTATTGATGCCGACCTAGTTAGGTTCCATCAATGGAGAGAAGAGAGGAGACAATTCTATGCAGATGGATTGTCATATAAAGAAATCAATGACTTAAAAATTACCAAACAAGCCATGTGCCAATATTTTATTAACCCCCAAAAAAACCAACCCATTCCACCCACGAAAAAATGAATTTCAATTTTATGGTGTAGGCACTTGCAGATAACTATGCATTTTTGGAAGAAATGGTGGATGGTGTTTGATAGTCCACCACATGGCAATAGTGAGGTGCCCTTATACTTTTTGAGAAAGTTATGGGCTGAGTTTGAGTTGGGTAAAAAACCCAACTATTTTGATATGAGGTCATTTCAGGGAGTTGGGCATGGCATGCCCCAACATAGACTAGGAGCACGTGTCGATCGTCAGTGACATGCTCCAATTGCTCCTATTGTTCCTCTTCCTTCTCCTAGTGTTCCCGCTGCATTTCAACAATAGACCATGTTATGGACATTAGGAGAATTGAGTTCACTTTCAGAACATCTCACTCAATAGATTACACACGTGGCCACTGAAGTGGTCAATCGAGAGCATGGAGGCTCGGGCTATAGGGATACTTAGACATCCACTTCAGGTGACGCACATGCATCTGGGACGGGGTCATACCTGAATTTACTATATTCTGAGGATCATCCTACACAGGTATGTTCATCTTTTGAACTTAAATTTAATTCAAGTTTGAAATGTGAAAAATTCATGTAAATAATAACATCAAATTATATATATAATATAATATTAATTCAATAAGTGTTTGGTGTATATGCATGATCACGTTGGATGCCCTAAACTCAATAATACATGATCATCGCGGGTAAAAGTATGTTGAGCGCTGTAGATCCGGGGCTCACCTTTTGGACAGGTACTTGAACTAATATATATCAAATAATTTGTGTGGATATATATCTAATTTAATTTGAATTTGTACATGTGTGAATTGATATATTATATCTAGATGCAGGGAGGTCATACGATACCTAGTACTGACCAACCACAAGTTATAGTGGTGAGCGCTCCTGAGACATCATTAGCTCAGGTGCATGCTTTCAAAAGTTTATTAAGTTTAAATTAAATAGACATCATAGATCTAATTTAATTTTTCATTTACATACACATGTGTCAATGATCTATACGAACTGTTGTACATCTATATGCAGGAATTTCATAAGATACCCATGGCAGGCCGCGCACCTGAGACATCATTGGCATTTATGCATGGGAAATCTCAGGTGTGTGATCATGAGGTCATATCATTCGAGGTTGTAAACTTTACTTTAAATCTCCTATACAATTTTTACGGACCTTTTAAATATATATATATATATATATATATATATATATATTTGAGATTTTCACATATTGTTTGCTTTAGATGAATATGCAGGATATAGTAGATTAGGCATTTGCATCTTCTCAAGTGACAGTTATGCTACCCGTTGAAGAAAATATGCCAGCTACAGATTCACATGATCATATGGTAATTTATGCATACTAGAAATCATTTTACTATAATACTAGATATTTAATTAAATTTATTTTATCTAAAGTTTATATTTTCAAGTTTAAATATGTTTAATTATATCAAAGTTTCTAAATAAATTTAAATCTAATTTCAAGTTTTTTGTACTCTTTTACAACATGATGTGGGTACATCTAGTCGACATGGAACAAAGAGGAGACTTGATTTGACCGATCAACCTGAAAGTTAGATGGTTTTATATTTTATGGACTATAGATCTCTAGTTTTATTTAAATATGTGGACTTGACATATAAATTTTATGGACTATCTATCTCTAGTTTTACTTTGAACATGTTATAATCATATTTGTGTTTATTTATATTGGTTGACTTTAATATGATGATTATATATGTAGTCAATTATGATATCGTGTTATGTTCATTTTCATGATTATATGCACTCATACATATCTATATTTATATTTTATCTAATTTTCAAGTATTACATGCACTATATAAATTCTTATCTAGAATCAAATTGAATATATATAATTTATCACATCGTTAGGTGACAAATTAAAACATTCCTTAAATAGTTTAGATCATATTCATAATAAATTAAGGGTAGGTAATTTTAACTATTTTCCAATTATATAGCAAATATTTGAATCAAATAAACAAAAAACTATCTCCTTGTATGTATAAAATGAATAATCTATACAATTGAATAATTATATAAAATGTGGTAAATAGAAGACATGAAACATGTATAATCTATAAAATTGAACAAGATATTTAAAAAGTGACATCAAACAAACATATATAATGTATATCAAGATGTTTATTACAACTATATAATATGATGAAACATATATGCGCATGTAGATACAATTAAAACTTATCAACTTTTAGGTGAAGACCAAAAATTGACATTTACATAGTCTCGATAAAATAATTTTTCAGTTCAACAATCACTTCGTAGATCGACTTGATGAGAACCTGCAAAAATAATTAATGTAAGTAACTACAATTTTTATGGTTCATTTAAGAAAAAAATTCATGCGAGAAAAGAATAGTATATAGTAAATTCCATACAAATTCGAAAGATGTTTGCTATAGGATGGATTAAGGGGACCTAAGAGGATATATAGCCAAGGGGTCTTTAAGAGAATGCATTAAGTGGAGTTACAGAATGGTTTAAGAGGATGCATCTCATGAACCCTAGGATATATTTCTAATAGGTCCTAAGAGGATGTTTAAGGAATTATGAGAGTCCTTTAAGAGGATGGCTTAAGGATGTAAGAGGGTGGATTAAGGGGAGTTAATGAATGGATTAAAGGGATGTAAGATAGTGGATTAAGGGGATGGATGTCATGAACCTTACGATATGGATTAACAGACCCTAAGAGGATGGCTTAAGGGGAATTACTAGAGTGACTTAAGGAATGCAAGATTATGGATTACGGGGATGTAAGAGGATATGACTTAAGGGTCCTTTAAGAGGATGGATTAAGGGGATGTAAGAGGGTGGATTAAGGGGAGTTGATAGAATGACTTGAAGGGATGAATGAGGGTGGATTAAGGGGAGTTGAGATAATGAATTTATACTATCAATTAAATGTGTCTAGAACTATATATAGTTACCTATCTCTAGATTCGAATTCCATTGTAATATATGTGCATCTCCTCTCTTTTTTGTAAAGCATCTAATTTTGGGAGAACTGAAACAAAAAAATGATATAAAACTTTAATTAGGAAATGATTAAATACAAATATATATATCAATTAACTATATAACCAACTAGATATACTTACCAATATTTATTTACTTTGTTGTACCATTTGCATCCTCTTTTTTTTAAAATGCATCTATGATTGTCTCATGATCATCCATTGAAAGTGTCCATAAAACTTTATTAGTAGGCCTCCCTTGATATCTAACTAGTTTTATATTGGTTGCCAAAATCAAATGTGAATAATGTATAACCTTCTTGTGTCTTTCATAATCTTCAAATGCATGCAAGCCATTCTTTCTCATCAAATATTTTTGAAGCTAGGTGCCAACAACAACCACTGAACTAGTTGGATACTCAAAGTTGTCATCATCCACTCTAGGATGTGCCAAACACATCTTGCCAACCAGTAATATGTCTCCTCTTCATTCCCCTCAGGTGCAACAACAACATGCACATGTCCTACAAAAATAAATACAAAATTCAATAAAGAGTGACTTATATTTAATTCACATATAAACACGCATACATACAAAATTAAACTCAATAAATAATGTACCTTCTTGTACAAGATCTGAAACACGATCATAATCATCTGATGTGAACACTTGATTATCTTGAATTATCGTTTCATGTTGAACATGTGTCGATGTAGGCGTTAAGGCTCTTTGTTGCCATTGTTCGACCCATTCCGTATTTTCACATGCCTCCCAATCACCTGCAATACAAAATTGACAAAATCATGCTAACTCCCTTGTCCATATTGTCCATGTGTTTGCATTCGAACTCTTAAACGAATGCCATTTGGCAGATCCATTAATTGTTTCACAATCTTGTCGAGAAAAAATATCATTTTCTTCAACTAACCAAAAGAAGAGTCGAATTATTGAGCTCTCACTTGTTCTTATTGATAATTTGGTATTGCACCAATCTAGAATTGCATGTGAATCTCTAATTTTCACAGCATCCTCAAATTTTAGTTGCTCTCTAGCAAGAGCTCTTTTCACACATGCACCTGCTCCATCGTGTTCTCCCTTACCATGACCAGCTTAAAAAAAACTCCATATGTGTTGGATATTATTTTCCTTATGAACTCTACATAGCCACACATAACATTCTAGCATTTTTTAATTGAACTGTGCAATTATCCGACCATATGATATGTTCTAGCATTTGAATTCCTCTCTCTTTTAAGTTTTTATAAAATATATCAAAACAATATTGAACAAACTCAGACGAATGTAATCGATTATCACTTACATAAAATGAATTCTCAAAAAATTTCTCATTATCTTTTGTACTATCATCGACATGTATATATACAATATGAACAAATATAGCTACTTGCACTAAATTATAATATTATGATTGAATTTCTTCTTGTGGAGCAAGAGTATAATTTTTAGCAAAATCAACAATTGACAATATAGTTTCAATTGGGAATGTGTTTTTACATAAACGAAATTGATTATCAAGCCAATGAGCATTATGAGAGTGTTGAACATATTTAGGTACAAACTTATTTTTAAATTTATTAATAAAAGCATACACACTAACTTTTTCCACAATTAGCTCAACACATTTTCTAGTTTTTCAATCTTTTAAAGAATACTCAACATTTTTAAATTTTTTACATCCACTAATTGTTGTCCAAATTCATCTAAACTACTTTCATGCATACATTCTCCTAATAATGAAAATTTACCACATCTATCGCATTTTCCATAAATGCGTGTTTAAAAAAAAAAGAGTTTCCATTTAAAGAGGGATCACAAAACAAACTTGCTATAAAATCTTTGATTCTTTCAGGTGGCATATTAATGCCACAAATGTCCTACATAATTTGGTTAGCATGCAAAGTGCATCGTATATATCAAAATATATCATAATAATAACAAAATTGTACATGAGTCTTACAACAACAAGAGATTCATTGCTTATTAATTCTAACAT
>VDFB02226556.1:0-10888 GCA_007258455.2 Sequoia sempervirens | reverse complement strand
GTGGGCTTCGACTTACTTACCTCTTTTACGTTTGCTTTGCCCACTATGTTTATGTATGTTGCAACTCTCAAAGGTTAGGGGTCCGATGTAGGCCCTTTTCCTTTTTCATGTGTAGAGTCTGTATCTACTCAAGGGAGTTTCTCCTCATTTTTTAACACCTCTTGGAGTAAGATCTTCTACTCCAGTATTGATAGGACGCCCAATAGAGACATGTTGGGAGGTGCCTTCTTTAGTTGCTATACCACATCGAGTGTTCTGATTGGCAGGGGATTCTGATTGGCGGGGGATTTGGTTTAACTGGGGATTCTTCCCTCACCTTAGGGAATGGTTGATCCATTATGGATGGGATCAAGGCCTTATCCATTTCCTTCAATGAAACTGGTTGAGTTGGCCATACATGTTAATGTGATCATTGTGGTTGTGGCCATTGAGGGGCTTGTTGTACGTACTCCCCAGTGAGTCTTCTCTTGGATTGTGTATTGTAATCTAACTACATACCTATAGGGTTCTAGTTGTTAGAACATCATTTGCGAACATTGAATCTTCCTCCTCCAGCCAAGAAAAAAGTGTTTTGTTCGGTGAGATATCCAATTATTGTTGTAAATACATCCCTTTTTTCTACACATTGACCCAAACATTCTCCATTCTGATGGATTGATAGTTCTCCATGTTCAAAATATGCCCTGACCTCTCTATTATACTATCCTCTATTGAATATTTCCTCTTGGATAGTTTCAGTGCATGTGATTATCATTACATGGGAAGCACCATGTGTTCTCGTCTTCTGCCAAGTTGTTCCATCCTATGACCAAAACCTTATTTGGACTATTCTTGATGGTCTAAAGTAGCATGGTGACTAGGAATGTCTAGCACATAGATTCTTGTTGCTAATTACCTGCTCTTGGAGCTCCTTGGTACATGTTCTATTGGTAAGGTGGCTTCCCTCGATAATTTTTCATGGGGGGCCTTGGGGTTACTGCCTGATGACACTAGATAATAACTAGCTCATTTGCAAAGGTCCTCATGAGGTTCTTCATATCATCGACATCCATTTCTAGTGAAGAAGATCCCAATGTGCTTGGTTGTGCATTTGGTACCTACATGTTGATGGTGGTGGTGTAGTTGATGTGCTAGGAGCAAGGCGAAGGTACTGGGAGTTGCCTCCTCTTGGTGTCCACCAAAGATCTCTATGAACATGGGTACAACACCTATGGTGGAAGCTTCCCTGTATCTATTAGACTATTCTTTGCTTGCACAACTAGATCTTATGCGTCAAGTAAGGTATCCCCTCCCATTGATTGTACTATGAATGCGATGTTTGAACTGAAAGCTTCCAAATAAAAAATGAATGCCATACCTACCAAAGGCCTGGCCATCATAGGAATCCTCTACCAGGCTTTATGGAACCTGGTGTTGAAGTCAATCATGGCCTCTTGTAGGGATCTCTTTATTTTGATCAATTGTTGTAGATAAGATGAGCAATCTCATTTCTCCGAGAAGCAATGGAACAATTTCTCTTTGAGTTCATCCCACGAGTGAATGGAGCTGGAGATCATATATCTATACTAGTCCCAAGTCTTCCCTTTGAAAGATGCAACCAACAATCTGAGGGCCACATTTTTCTTTACGATTTTATGGACTCTACAAACCTCTACTATGTCCTAGAGGCGCTTAGAAGGAGTTTTAAAATCCTCTCCAATAAAATTTTGAATTGCTTTGAGAGCATTGGTAAGTATGGTGGGCTACACATCTAGAAGTGTAGGTGGAACCAATAGGTTGCCATTATCCCAGGGTACAAAATTTTGAGGAGCAGGAGCACCTAGGTGAGCCATTGAAAAAAATTCCTATGGATGGGGTAGACAGGTATTTTGATTTGAAAGGCTTGACCTCTTGGAGGAGTAGATAAGGCTCTAAAATCTGGGCTAACACTTATTACCCTATTTCTCCTAATAGGTGACAAAACCTATGACTCATCTTCTCCTAAGGGCCGAAGAAGGTAGCTAGAAATACTATAAATTTCCTTTAAAGGATGCTCTATTTTGGACTTTTAGCATGAGATTACCTGCTTCTCCCATTAGTCTGATTAAAAAATTGCCTCTTGAAGGCTGACTATCAGACACCTATGGAAAACTTGGGTCCCATCGGGCATGCCAAAAAAATAACTATTGATCATAAAATATTGTGCCTCACTGAACAACTTTATGGGAAATTTAGTGAGTGGCGAACCACCTCATTGAATAACCTTTATAGAATTTGGCTCTTTGTTGTGTGTTTGGGAAAAAGGGAAGGAGAAATGCAGGAAAACAAAAGGTGGCAATGTGCCAAAGGTTTAACAACATTTTAAATCATATCAACTTCTTAATCCTAATAAAATGGACAAAAAATGCCACAGACCCTTCATTATTTGGAAGAGAATGAACAACTAAGGCCTAAAAGAGCACAAAATATTCATTCAAATCCCCCCATGGGAAGCACCCATTAAGGTCTGACAAAAGAAAGAAACCCAATACTAACAAAAATATTTCTTTATAGAACCCTTTTACTCTTACATCATAATATGAAAGTCAACATAATATCCACAGAAAATGAAAGAGTATAATGAACATGACTCAATTTTAGAAAGATAGCATCAAACATAAAAGCTAATGGCATATAAAATAATCACCAAGACCATAGTCATATAAATTGATATAGAGCATTTAACATGTACAAAATAGAGAAAAGAAACATGTGATAGAGGCCATATAGATGCACAATCCTATATATTTCTTTCTACTCTTACTTTTTTTGTAGTAAAATCACATATTTATGCAAAGGTCAGATACCAATCCTATAAATTGTCTTGATAATTTAACATGCAAAAGAGCAAAAACAAAGCTCTGTAAAGATCTTTACTAGTCCTTTCCCTACTCTAATCTCTTAATAGATAGAAAATTTCTCTGTTCCAATGATAATTTATGATGATTTCTCCCCATTGCAAACCCCTTTTATAGAGCTAGAGGAGTGAGCTAATGCCATAATTAATGGAGATGAACCCCGATAGGTGTCCTCATCTGATATGTTGCAATTCGATCTAGGATATGATTTGACCACAACAATGTTTGCTAATAAGAATTGAGTTGCTTCATTAATGGCTCAGAATGTTACACAATCTTTGTGAAGATATGTTGTTAGAGAAGGATCAAATATCATTATAGCCTGGAAAAAATCCAATCTGATTAGCTGCTAGGAAAAATGATGCCACCCCAAAAGACAAATCTTGAAGACATAAGACCCACTACACTACCTGAAAATCTCCACCAAAGAAAAGATACATCAATAGGTGGAACAACTTGCTTGACAAAAGTGAGTGACATGGCATGCTGGTGGCTGTTTTCCAAATCTATGAGATTAGTTTGGGAAAAATCCCCACTATTCAGCCACATGTCCCGTTTCAAGCCCAAAAGGAAAGTAATGTAAGGAAAATTCGTGTAGCCACTATGTGGTACATTGTGCACCTTTGTGCTGGAGTATCCTTTAGCCTTCAAGGCGTGGTGCCATAAAAATGTGAAAAAAGAAGTAAGGGCTGAAAAAGAAGACTACAGGGGCCAAAAACCAAAGTAAAATATTATAGTGAAATTGCTCCATAATGAATGATATAGTGCTAAAATGAAGAACCTCCAAAAATAGGAATGCAAGAGTGTCCACATGGTCAATCATCCATCTCACTGAAATGTATGGGTAACCAGTCACTTATGTACACGTTGCATCTGATTAGTACATAGGAACAAGATCTAGATACGTTGATCACTCAAAACCATGAAACCAAGGAAGCATTAGCACCAATAGTAGAAACCCCCCATAATCTTGATAAGGGAGAGCCAAGATAGTTACACTAAAGTTGTGTGAAACCAAGATGTGCATGTAGGAGAAACAACCTATAAATAAAAGGGTGTTCAAACTAAGGCACACCTACATGAGGCAGGAATCACCTAGATTCCCTATTTTTGTGGAAGGGAGACTCGCTTGACAAAAGTGTGATTACAAACAAAAGGAAAACATCAACACCCTCATGGCAATTTATATGATAGTGCAAATACAAAAGGCACAATATGATGTGCAAAATCTTCAAAAAGTATAAACAAGAATGACACTTTATCTATGTGCATCTACATAAGAGAATGTGCATAAAAAGATGTTTACAATTCCCAAATAAGATAGAATAATTGAAATACATATAGAACAAACAAAAATGATTCATCCCACACAAACAAAATGTTTTCAGGAGCTAAGACGTCCAAATAACTCACCAAATGTGAAAAATAGAAAAAAAAATGAATAAAATGTACTTGGAGAGAAATCTAGAAAAAGTGCATGATGGATGTGAAGATCTCTAAAAGACCATCCCAACACTGTTAGAATCATGAAAAATAGAGAAATGAGTCAAAAGTTATGAGCTCGGGACTAGAAACAACACCTTTAACTTCAATGGGTTGTTGAATGCACTAGCAACAAAAAGGTGATTATACGCACAACACTAGAAAGTTGATGGAACTAGCTTTTTGATGATACCTTGTTTTCCAAAAAAATGACATTGTATGCCCACATTATGGCCAAAAGAAAAAAAAGACCCCTTTTAGGAAAAAAAGGGTCTTGAAGGTCCCTGCATAGTCATCCATAATGACCTGCGTGTGCCGCCACAATAGTGGTTTACACTTTTTAAGATCCTATTTTGCCAAATCACATATTTTTGAAAATATGATTTCAGTTCCCTTGATAAGTTTCATTTAAAGGATTCTAATTAAAGAGGTTTTGATCAAACCACCTTAGATCAAACCCTCTTGGATAGAACCCTGCTAGTTTTAAACCATACCTATAATAGAGTCTCCTTTACACCTATCAAAATGTTGATAAAAACCACTTTTGATTTACCTTTTGGGGATCAAATGATTTCATTTAAAAATTATTTTTTCGTGATTTAGGTCCCTTATTATAAGCTCTCAAAAAAGTATAATTTTAATTAGAATTAAATTTGATTATTATATTTTATTTTTATTTCTGTGAATATAGGTTTTTCACCAAAAATCAAGCTCTTTTGTAAATCGCATGTGGAAAAATAGAAGATTATCGTAAAATTAAAAAATATGAGTGCATCAGATATTGGAAGCCCTTGATCCAACAAAAAAAATTGAATTTTGATACATACAAAAAGTTACGCATTATACGGTCGCGCTATGTTTGAATTGTAATTGGTTTGACTTCAAAACTTGATTAAAGAAAAACTATTTAATAAAAAACTATCTAACCAATTGGAAGCACTAGATATCAGATTTACAAATATAAATTCAAAGTAATTAGAATTTTATCCTTCATAGAAAAAAGTTTATGCATTATACGGTGAGCATCACTTTTTAAAAATGTTGCTTTCTTAAAAACTATTTCTGTTTAGATGGAAAAGAAGTGAAATTTGATTTAAAATTTGAAAAACTATATATTTAGAATCTATTGCATAAAATGACATTTAAACTCTCTATTGTATCATTTTTAAAATTCTCACAAGCAATATTATAAAAATTTAAAAGCGAAGATTTAGTTTAAAAAAATTATTTCAAGGTCTATTTTGGCCAAAAATTGTAAACCACTATTGTGGGACTGACCGCATCATTCTTACTTCAACATAAATTCAAGAGAAATATTCAAGGAATATTCGCCGCTAATTTTTCCCTTGAACTAAGATTTGATGGAATATTCCTTCGTAGTGCCGAAATATTCTTTGTTTGCTGAAAAATTTTGTTGGCATCAAATTTTTTTAGGAAGGCATTGAAAATTTGTCAGTTGTCAGAAACTTTATTGAATCAACTAAAAAATCAAAAAAGCTGACCAAATGAAATGAAGGTTGGCGAATAGAAATTTTTTCCTTCACCTAAAAACTTGTAGAGCCATCACCATGATAGAGTACTATGTAACCTTACAAAACAACTTTACCCCTTTAGAAAAAACTCCATAATTTTTATAAATTTTGAATTTTTAATAATTTTTTTAAATTTCTAAAAATTAAGAAATTTATAAAACCACCGACTTGTTAAAAAAGTTCCTTTTTTATTTTTTTCTCAAAATTCAAGCATGCAAATGTGTACAGGGGTCATATGGGCCCTTGCATATAAAAAATTGCCTCAGAAGCTCCTCACAATCAAATTGGAAAAAATTCTTGTCAAAAATCATGGAGTTGACCTCCTAAACACAACTATGAGTTATGTATTGTGCCAAAATGCACCAAAAAAGTAGATACCCTCCAAGTCCAAAAATATCAAATCACTTCAAACCCTCCGATATTTGACGTTAGCAATCCAAATCAAGCCTAAAAAAAGGGCCAAATTTGACTTTCTTGATAGCTTTGAATCCAATGGTGAGGCCCTTTTCATGCCAAAATGCACCAAAACATTCTCACCTCAAAAATTAGCAAAAAAAAGAAAAGGGGATTTAGATCTGAAGCTTGTAACCCTTGTTGAATTAAAAAAAACCTTATAAATCATGAAAGGGTTTGATGAATTTGTGCTTTGATACCATGTTAGAATTGTGAAAAACACAAGTGACATGATCAAATAATGAACAAAGACACCATCTATACAAGAGATCTACAAACAATATATTATGTAGTATTCCTCAACAAGAAAAAGCTATAGAAAGCAAGAGGCTATCAAAAGATATCAAAGATCGAGAGATAATACAATGAGGGTTGAGTGCTTATAATAAAAAAAAAAACTAAATGAGAAAGGGACCATATCATGACAAGTGCCAACATCACATGAGATGAGACATAATTGTCTAATATTAGCTTAACTAATAAAAGCATAAAAACACTCCTAAGTTTAGCTTAAGTGCATGCGAATAAATTAGACTAATAATTAATTATTTATTAGCTAATGCATGATTACTCTAACACTATTCCTATCATATTTTGGTATTTGGCTATCTTCTCCTTCTTCCGATAGGTATTTGGCTTTTATTAGGATTTTTAATATTACCCATTTGGTCAATTGGTCTTTGTATGTGTTGCACTGGAACTTGCAGCATTGCAAATGAGTGTATGCTTTAGTATATCAAGTCTCAACTCTTCGTTATTGAAAATTTATTCTATCTTTGTACTAAATATAGTATATTTCCTACTCTTGAGTACTTGGGAATTTTGATATGTGAAATTCTATGTGAGATGTGATTTATCTATCGAGATGTTCTAGAGTGCTCATCTCTAATATCCTCCATGTTACCGTAAAGACTCTATGGTAGGTTATTTGAATTTGTGATAGAATGTGAAATATTATCTTGTGTCTACATAATCATGAATACTCTATAGAAGTTGATAATCCTCCAAGAATAAAGTTTTCGTTCTTCTCGCATCCACAAATTTAATACTTCTTTGTTGTCTATTCTATAAGCACAATTACTTTCTATTTCAACTTCCCCTTCTAAATTTTGTTCCTTTGAGGTTCCATGTAGTGGTAATCGTGATATTGTGTAGATGTTTTTACTTTTAGAGTCATGGTGTTTTTTTGTGTTTATTTCCTCTATGTATGATTCATTGGGGCTTTTTTGTGTTTATTTCCTCTATGTATGATTCATTGGGGCTTTTTCCTCATGGAATATGGATGATTTTGGTTTCATCAACAATTGATATTTCTTCCTTCCTTGAGCCTACAATTCTAGTTTCATTGAAAAACCACCTTATTCCTAGTAATTTGCATCGAATGAATCAAATGTTTCTTTAATGGAAACTACCTCAGAGTCTACAATTTGTTATACTATTTTAACACTTACTTCTACTTGTTTCAAAGTTCCTAGGGTTTTCATTCCTATGCCATCTTCTAGGATAATATCGTTGGGTGTTTATTCAAGTGTAGGTTTACCTATTTTTTCCCATACCATTTTATGTGTGGTGTTGCATTCTTAGAATAGGTCTAGGCTTTGCCACAATTAAATATGTCATTCTTTGTGCTTCCAAAAAAACCCACATGGCTTCTTCCTACCACCCTATTACGAAGTGTCCTTGTTTACCACAACTATTTAGCAAGTGGAATATGTTCACCTTCTTCTTCCTCTACCTCATACTCTTTATCCTTTGAATTGTCCTTTTATCATTATATGGTCTTTGATTATGTTGGTTCTATATGATGTTTATATTTCTCTATTTTTTCCATTTTGGTACTTTATACCCATGGTCCTATGAATAAAATTATCTTTTTACGTGAGCTTTGACATATGCCAGACTTTATTAGTAATTATGGTTTGCTACATTTGGATCTTCTCTTAAATAGAATAATTATGATGGACATTCTTCTATTTTAAGATTGTCCCATTTTGTAAGTTCAACAATATACTAAGTTCATCTTTTTAGGTAGTGCTCTTAAATCTGCCCTTAGTGTGTTGGCTTTCTCTTGTTTTATTTCCTTTAGGCATTAATTTCTTAAGTGACCTTCTCATTTGCAATATGTACACCAAGTATGAGGCCTCTATGCAAACATCTCTTTTTTTACCATAATATCATGTCAAAGTATTAGTTGTTTAACTTCTAGTTGTAACTTTTCCATGGATTTTTTTATTTTTCTTTCTCTAGTTTTTGCCAAGATTGGTTTTCAATCCAACAAGCTAAAGTGACTAGTTTCAAATATGTACTAAAGCTTCTTCCAATTAAATCTATTCTAATCTCTAGTGTTACTCTAGATATGAACCACTCATTTTTTTTTCAATCAGTGGCTCGTCCAATCTACTAGTTACTTCCTTAAATATCTTATAGAACTATTCAATGGTTTCATTTTCATTTTCTATGATTTTTTTAGAGTTTTCTTACCCCATTAGTTGGGAGATCTAGAGTTTCAAAATATTCTAAAAGTCTTATTTGATGATATCCCACTCATTGTCACTTTCTAGATAGGTTTCTTGATGCAATTTGAGGGTGTCACCACATATAGACTCAATAAAATTGAACAAATTTATTTTGTCTTGAGTTATATTTTGTCTGTGCCACATTAATTCTAAGATGAAATTATGTTATGGGCCTCATTTATAGCTTTTTCCAAAAATCGGTAGCTTCAGAGATGTATTCATGTCTACTTCTTCCTCATGGTTACCATTTGTATTTTCTACATTATGGTGATATGTTCCCAGGGTTCTTATGCTATTAATCTCACCTTCCTATTTTCTTGAGTCTTGTTCACTTAAAATATGTTATATCACTTTTGTGGAAATTCTTCTTGATTTTAATGTCATTAAGGGCGACTCTTGGTCCAGGGGTTGTGTCTATTCAAATTATCCTTTCATCCTTCAAGATGGTTGTCTATTGGTAAGTTTCATTTGGATAGTTAATGGTGTCATTACATTAAAGGTTGTTAAACTCAACAAATCCCATTTTTTTCTACATCTTCTCCTCATATTCTTAGAACACTTCTAGTTATTAACTCATCTAAATACTTTGCATCAAGTGTTATTATTTAGAGATTTTGTATAAGGGTGACTATGGGTAACCAATTTTCCCCTATCCTTAGTTAAATGTCTATCCAAACTTGATACATAGTCAGTGTTCTAGTTATGGGAAGTGTCATGATTCTTATAACTTCTTGCTATAACTCTTTCTTGGTTTTTCCATAGTCTTTTATCTCTCACTCTATGTTTTGTATAATTTGATTTATTCTCTCCATGCTAGAACTTAATTTTGGTATCTCCTTTCCTAATTCCTTGACTGTAACCACCATGGCATGCTCAAAAACACCCTTAGTGGTACACTCGTCTTCTTCATTTGTATTTTCTATTACTAACTTCATGTCTTTTCTTCTTTCTCTTTTCCCTACTTCTTCCATCCTTTTATGGTGTCTTTCTTTTCGATCTTGGGTTTTTTTAACCTTGTTTTTTATGTATTCATTTCCATCGCCAGCTTAATTTTTTAATGAACTCAATTTTCCTTTTGTTATCTCCTTTTTCCATGGGTTTTTTTAATCTATATTTTCATTAATCCTTATATATCCCATGATTAGTTTAAATGTTGAATAGTTACATATTTTTAGGAATATTTTCATATTCATCCTCCTTTTCCAATTTTCATCCCTTAAGTGCCTACCCCCCTCTTATGAAGGTAGTACCTAAGAGTCATTTCTGCAAAAAAATCTTTGTTGTTCTTATCCTCTTTTTACTACTTTCACTTTTATTGGACTTTAACCTATATTTTCTTCACTACTAACTCTAGGGTCCTAACAATAGAAACATTGTTGGAAAGAGGAAATGGGGAATTATAGTCTTAGGATTTATACCCTATTATACCTTATGTAGTTATTTTATACCCCGAAGGATACAATGGGAAACAGGAGTAAATGTAGTAGGAAACTATATCTATTAGTATCCCATGTATGACTTAGATAAAGAGATCATTCATTCATAACAAACACATGTATTAAACCATAATAATTTCTCGATATATTTATATATTTATATAAAAAATACAATAGTGGATCTTAGTCTCTCCTTTATATTGCATTATATCTTATCTATTCTATTTCTCTCTCTTATGTCCTAATCTAAAATATGTTACATACATATATTATTTTTTTGTCTCCTAGATAGACATGAACCTTATAGGGAACCTCTTAGCCCATAGATTCCTTTTCAACCTTAGGTTCCACAAGTCTTATGTGGTAGGTTGTGGTATATTTTAGTCCCTACCATGTATCCTTCCAAAACTACCCATTTTTTTGTAGTAGGATGACTCAAATTTTGACTGTCTATATTGAAAAGATTGTTTCAGTGTTAATGTAAAATTTGTTAGTTTGCCTTTTCCATGGTCCTATGTGTATTGGTATGTTACATTTAAGATATGAGGGTGGATATACAAAGAGTTGATTTTAGTTTTGTAAGGGAGATAAGG
>VDFB02226555.1:0-12547 GCA_007258455.2 Sequoia sempervirens | reverse complement strand
ATGATGAGGACGTGGTTGGGCAGTACGAGAGAATTTAAATATATCATAAATTGCCATACTGCAAGAAGGAAAAATGAAGGGTGTGGTATAGCGGGGAATAACCTGCCATCCCACGAGGAATATCATAAAGGCATGCAGTAGGGTGGTATGAACCGCTATACCGCGGAAGGATGTGATGAAGCATGCAGTATGGCGGTAAGCCATATGTGACTACTAATGTAAACTGCAGTACCATGGGTTAAACAAGTCAAGCTTGCGGTATAGAGGTAAGGATCCCACTACCTCGCAGTGAAATGCAAAGAAGCATGCAGTATAGTGGTGTATACCCTTCTATCCCACGACAGTTATAGAAAGCAGTAGCGATAGAGCGATATTAAATGCATGAATCACATCAATGCTCTGATCTTGTAAAATCAATGGTGCATACTCAAACTCGAATTACAAGCAAAATATTTGGCATAAGGTTGATATTAATGTCGACATGACTAACCTTAGAAGCCATTAAACCAAGAATTTGACATTCTCTTTGCACTCATTTGCAAAAATAATTGTGCGGGGAGCTGGGAGTTTGAGGAGGTTAAGTTCTGCAACCATCGTAACATGGGTAAGTGCATAAAACTCATTGTGAAATAAGTTTTACAAGTACAAGATTATTTGGAATTATGCATTTCAAAAGTATAGGAGAAGTAAGATAGTTAAACATCATGCTACCCAAGAAGAAAGAACCTAAAACTAAAAAGGAAGAATCTAAGGTTAAAAAGAGGTCCTTACAATAGTCTATCCTAGATATACTTCCTGAATCAATTGGGAGAGGATTTAAGAAAGTTTTTAAAGATGTGGCTCACGGTGGTAGAGATGCCCTTATCCCTATCTCCAAGTGGGAACTGTTCTGGTACTCTTATGACAAAAGGGAGGGCAAGATTCCGGTGTCAAATCCATGGGCATTAGATTTGGCCAAGTTAATTGTCCCAAATGTTTTTATAGATGTAGAGTTCATCAGAGTATTCGCTCAGAGTTACCATCTTGTTACTAGGTCTGTGAGATTGCCAGATGGTTCACCATTAGTTTGTTGACTAAAGCGGCCCTCATTGAATGTTTTGACCTAAACAAGCAAGCCCTAACTAAAATTGATTTGCAAAGAAGTGAGGAAGAATATACTAGATTGAGGAGAACCCATAAAAGTGATGAAGTCCCCATTTACATGAAAAGGGGTGTGAACAACTGGGTGATTCCTATATCCCCTTCTTCTACTGAACTATTTGATGTCTCAAATTTATAATTCTATTACAAGAAAACCTACTTTGCTCTCTGTCAAGTACTTGGGATAGATGCAAAAGAGCGAATGCCAGTAGTTTAATGATGATGGCTATGAGGATTCAAAACCCTGAGACAAACATTGAATATGATTTTACCTCATATCTTGAGAAAGAATTACATGAAGGATTTCTGCAAGTCAGGGAAAATAGAGCCCCTGTAACATTCAGGAAAAATTCTTTGTTGCGCCACTTGATATTATACTAGAATAAAGATAGATGGACCAAAAGGATGTGTTTGGGTAAGATTGACAAGTAGGGGAATTTGTTGCCAGTGCAACGATGGTGTTATATATGGGACAATAAATGTAAGAAATCAAATTGTGTGATATTCCATGATGACTTTGTGTACAAAATTATGAGAGTTCTTGGCCACCCACCACCAAGACTACATACACTTGTGCTACAATTGTTAAGACCTTTGGCTTTGAAACCTAAGCAAGGCCATACTCATAACTTTAGTGATTGCTTTTTTCTACCAGATATCATAATAATTAGGATTTATGGATGCCCACATGCCCCATGTATATTGCCAAAGTATGTCCCCCTTCGATTAGCCTTTTTAGAGTTCATGTGGCAGATTTTATGAATGGAAAAGGATGTCATGCAAAAACAAAGGGTATATTTCTACCCAATTTGACAACATGTGGGGAACTATCAGTGGGATCTGATACACTTGAAGAGTTGCAAAATTATCTAAAATCAAGGTACTCTTCAATGTCTAGAAAGGAGAGAGCTTTTGATCTTGAGGGTTACATGAATTTTGTAAGACACACCATCCTTACCAAGGCTATGGTTACTCACCAGATTGATTATGAAGAAGATGTAAGTAGAAATTGTTTCACTCCTCAAGAGGTATATGAGAGGAGGAGAAAATGGGAAATTATGAAAAGGCTTGAGGAAGAAAGAAAGAAGAATCACCATGATTTCTTGGCGTATTTTGTAGAGGAAGCAGATCCTCTCAAGAGGATTAATATGATTGATAAGTTTTGTGAATTATATGATAAGTTTGTAGCGAAGATGGGGAGACCTGCCAAATTGTCTCCCAAAAGGATGAGTGGTATTGTAATTACAGAACCAACTCCAGATACTGTTTCAGTATGTCATGCTTCTCCAAGATCACCTCCTGAACAACCACCTTCTAAAAAACAAAAGACATAAGAGATAGAACCACTTGTTTCCTATGAAATAAGTGAGGAGGTTGGAGATACAGAAGAAGCAGTTAATGTGTTAAGAAATTTCAAGGATGATGTTGAAGTGGACCAACTTATGGTTGAAACTAAAGACCACAGGCCTTAAGCTAGAGCTGATACTGAGGTATAAGGAGAAAGAGAAATGCATGAGGATGTCAGGGTAGTTGCAACTTTCAAGTTCTTGGAGGATGATGAATTTATCAAAATCATTGAATTTAAATACTTTTGGATTAAGATGAAAATGAGAGAGTTTGAAGTGAGGGTTGAAATAAATAAGATGGGAGTTGAGGAATCCCAACATGACTAGATAGTAGCCCAAACTTTTAATGAATTAAGGATTGATAATATTGATGTCAACCCACAAGAGGCTAAAGAGATGATTTTGAAAAGTAATATACTTATTGTCCCTGGTATGGAATTAAAGAAAATGTTTTTACTTGATCAAGTGAGAACGCATGAAGACCCAATTTTGATTGTTGAGTTTGACTCAAATGAAGGGGTAAGTGGCACAGGGTATAACCCTAAGATTGAAACCTTGGCATTCTGGGCCAAAAAAAAGAGTATATAATAACCAAGGTTACTAGATATAGTGCAGGAAATGAAAGGGATGACTATGGTGAAAACATTAAAGGATACATCTCCTCTAGAAGCTGTAACTATGACAATGCATTCAACTATGTTCACCTGAGCTGCAGTTAAGGAGATGGAAGCTAGATTGGGAGAGTATGGAAAGGAACAAAAGTTTTTAAATAATGAAGTCAAAAAATTGTTCATGGAAAATGTGAAGTTGAAGGAACAATTGAAAGGGGCAGGCCCCTTACAAAATAAGGAAATAATGTTATACCAGCCTCCTCCTGCTCCACTAGTTGATATAGAAAGTGCTTCCATTGAATAAGCGAGCATTCTTAGATAGGAGATTGAAGAGTTAAAGAAAACCAACAATGAGGGTAAGGAAGGAGTGAAAAAGCAAATATGCAATGTTTTAGATAAGGTCCTCGAGCATAGGATAAAGCTAATTGTGGATAAGTTGGAAAGTGTGTATGATTGCTATAGCTCATTGACATAGGCAATTGATCAGATGAAAACACATGTACTCATACTGGATCCCGTTTTTAAGAACTAGTAGCCCATACACCACACATTGATAACCTTGTGTAGAATCTTACAAAGGAGTATCAATAGTTATAGATGAATTCCAATATTAAAACCTACAGAGAAGATGGCCAAAATAGTTATAGATGAATTCCAATATATACAAGGAGAGGACCAAAATATCATAACAAGAATAGATTCATTTCATACTCTGAATTAGTGGTCCGTGCCAAAAATATTGAAAGATGATGACCAATTGAAGGACCTCAATGAATGGAAGAGTGAATTTGGCCAGATTGTTCCACATTGCATCACTCACATACAAAGGATGGTGAGTTGAGTCTTGACAGGTTCGACTTAATCATGGATGGAGTAATAGCCTTGGGTGTTGGATATTCTAAGTTTATCATGGAAGATTCACCTTGCAAATATATTGAAAATTCAAGAATACAAATGGCCACATGATTATACAGTGTACGAGTGGGAGTAGAAGTATTTGGGTCCTCCCGAATAGTAGGCCTTGGGGCTGTCATAGTGGAAGAATCGGACATTCAAATACACTAATATGCAGAAAGGACGTTGAATAGATCTTCAGTGATCATAGGTGCCTTACGGAGATTAACAAACTATGGTGTCACGAGTGTTGCAGACTTCATTAGTTATCTACTTTCTCTATTTTATGTTTTAGGCAAAACTAATGTTTAGTTTTACAAAGAGGCATGAATTTTGAAAAGATGCCATATTTTGTAACGGTCTGAAGCTTGTTGCTTCTCTTATAAAAGAGAAACCAAGACCAATTTTTGATATCATCATCATAGGCATTTATAGAAACATATATGAGGAGACTTTTGTTATATTGTAATATCTATTTGAAGCAATCAATGGAGAAGAAGATTTAATCTGGTGCTCAAAATTTGGTCTCAATTATTTGTTGATAATACTATGCATGATTGGATTTTTTATGTATTTTAGGTGGGAATATAGGGGTATATCATGAATTGGTATCAATTAATTTGTTCATAATACTGTGTATGATATAATAAGTTATGGTCTCGAATTGTGGTATCAGATTTTTTTATGTATTTTAGGTGGGAATATAGGGGTATATTATGAATGCAGTATTTTAGATATCATTTTATTGAAAAGATTAAACAATTTTCTAATTTTGTAGTCTCTTAGTTTTAGTTTTCAGTGTCAGTCAGACCTAAGAGATCATTTATTTGTTTGTAATGAGAAGGCTTAGTTCACCTAATATTAAGATATCTATATATATTATTAAATCACAGGTGTTCATTATTATTTCCTTCACACAAGAATATTCAATGCATGTGGATGCTAGAAGTTGTATTAAAAACTAAAGCTATCATCTAGGACATACAAGAAAAGTCTAGCATCTAGAAAACATATAGGACATACAAGAAATTATTTTATAACTAAACAAAATTAATTTCAACCAAAGAAAACTAAGAAGAATGAATTACACCATACATATAACCAAAGCCTAGGTGACAAGCTAACCTCTTAAGGTGACAGGCTAGTTAAGGTGACAAAACATCATCATAATCATCTGCATTGTTGATTACATTGTATTACACATCTTTCAAATTCAAAGCATTACTTCACATTGCATAACTAATAACTAGATGCTGATAGATGACAAAATTTTAATTACAATATAGTTTCTACAAAGTCAACCTAAGCAGTTACGCAATTATTTCACATTGCATAAGTAATAACTAGGAGCAACTACCAATTGTATTTGCTTGTCATGGCATTCCATGATACCACATTTCTTTGAGGTATTTTTTCAAACAGTTCACCGCCTTGTCTGTGCTACGATATTTTTCATACATATTGTCTACCAAAGCATTTTATCAAACTATTCACTGCCTTGTTGCTATGGCTAAAAGCATAAAGGCCCTTGCAACATTAAAACCTACAAAGCAGATGGCCAAAATAGTTATAGATGAATTCCAATATATACAAGGAGAGGACCAAAAGATCAGAACAAGAATAGATTCATTTCATACTCTGAATTAGTGGTTTGTGCCAAAAATATTGAAAGATGATGACCAATTGAGGGACCTCAATGAATGGAAGAGTGAATTTGGCCAGATTGTTCCACATTGCATCACTCACATACAAAAGGATGGTGAGTTGAGTCTTGATAGGTTCGACTTAATCATGGATGGAGTAATAGCCTTGGATGTTGGATATACTAAGTTTATCATGGATGGCAGGGTGTTACTAGACAGATGATGGAAGATTCACCTTGCAAATATATTGAAAATTCAAGAATACAAATGGCCACATGATTATACAGTGTATGAGTGGGAGTAGAAGTATTTGGGTCCTCCTGAATAGTAGGCCTTGGGGCTGTCATAGTGGAAGAATCAGACATTCAAATACACTAATATGCAGAAAGGACCTTGAATAGATCTTCAGTGATCATAGGTGCCTTATGGAGATTAACAAACTATGGTGTCACAAGTTTTACGGACTTCATTAGTTATCTAATTTCTCTATTTTATGTTTTAAGCAAAACTAATGTTTAGTTTTACAAAGAGGCATGAATTTTGAAAAGATGCCATATTTTGTAACGGTCTGAAGCTTGTTGCTTCTCTTATAAAAGAGAAACCAAGACCAAAATTTTATATCATCATCATAGGCATTTATAGAAACATATATGAGGAGACTTTTGTTATATTGTAACATCTATTTGAAGCAATCAATGGAGAAGAAGATTTAATCTAGTGCTTGAATTTTGGTCTCAATTATTTGTTGATATGCATGATTGGATTTTTTATGTATTTTAGGTGGGAATATAGGGGTATATCATGAATTGGTATCAATTAATTTGTTCATAATATTGTGTATGATATAATAAGTTGTGGTTTGAAATTGTGGTATTGGATTTTTTTATGTATTTTAGGTGGGAATATAGGGGTATATTATGAATGCAGTATTTTAGATATCATTTTATTGAAAAGATTGAACAATTTTCTAATTTTGCAGTCTCTTAGTTTTAGTTTTCAGTGTCAGTCAGACCTAAAAGATCATTTATTTGTTTGTAATGAGAAGGCTTAGTTCACCCAATATTAAGATACCTATATATATTATTAAATCACAGATGTTCATTATTGTTTCCTTCACACAAGCATATTCAATGCATGTGGAGGCTAGAAGTTGTATTACAAACTAAAGCTATCATCTAGGACATACAAGAAAAGTCTAGCATCTAGAAAACATATAGGACATACAAGAAATTATATTCTAACTAAACATAATTAATTTCAACCAAAGTAAGAAAACTAAGAAGAATGAATTACATTCAATAATAAATTACACCATACATATAACCAAGTTTAGGTGACAAGCTAACCTCTTAAGGTGACAGGCTAGTTAAGGTGACAAGCTAGTTAAGGTGACAAAACATCATCATAATCATCTGCATTGTTGACACTAGTACACAAACAACAATATATGACTAAATAAACTACTAAAAATTGTATATAAATGACTAATTTTAGTCATGTGACTATTAGTGGTTTATTTATAGTCATTTATAATACCACTAAATTTATGACTAAACTATTTTAGTCATTTATTTAGTCATTGATTTTCTTTAGTCATCGATTTGTCATTGATTTAATAACATTTAGCTATTGATTTAGTCATTATTTTAGCTTGTTAATTTAGTCATGGTAGCCATTTATTTGAATGATATTTAGTCATCAATTTAATCATCATTGCTGTTAACCGGTCATTTATTTCAGCTCGCAGAAATATATATATTTAGTCACTCTTTATTTACCTGCTTCCATTAATTCAGAAAAATAAAGAGTCATGAAAATGAATAATTTATTACACCATAACGCGATATGCAAAACTAATATATATATATATATATATCAAGTTACAAGATGTCAAAGTTATCTTAAGAGTATATATGTAAATATAGTTGAAAATGTCAGTTGTCTAAGAGTTTCCAACTCTTTCAAATACACCATGATAATTAAGATCCCAAACATGACAAAATGGACGACAAAAGCAAGGAGCCAAGATATTCTTAACATTAACTAATAGTACATAAACATACCAAATGTACAAGAAATATTTTAGTGGCCATTGTGTGAAGGTTCCCTCTTCTTTAGATGAACAACTGACCTATTTTATTTCTATAAACAAGGGGTATGTTACTTGTGACCTTTAGAATGTTTACATTTGCATCTCCTATTTCTTTCAAGTTGACTCCCTAACTTTATCCCCTTCTTTCAGTTTATCAATACATTTCTACAAAAATAAAATAAAAAAATAACACATTATATTACATAGGTAATGATTACCCTTGTTTGCATAATAAAACAACCATTACTTATTTAAATAGTACTTGCATGTGTACAAAATGCACTGCAAAAGGAAATTTTCAAAGAATTCAATTGCAATGATCAACGTAATTCACGAAACCAACACTGCGGTAACCACTCCTATTAAATGTTTATTAGCTCATAATCAAATATAAAGGCCAGCACAAATATAAACACTACATACCATGCACGCATATGAGAGCACTACTACTACTGCTGCAAGGTGAAGGTGAAGGTGTAGGTGAAATACATTGGGATGCACAAAAATAGTGGCATTAAAGCTCTGAAACATAACCCCATGCATTCAAAAATGGGAAAAAATTGGATTTAAAAAAAAAGGTAAAAAATTGTAGAACAAGAGATAAAAACTATTTTTTTGAAATTGAAAGGCATTTCCATAGCCTAGAGATATAGAGAGAAAATAAAATAAAGAGTTTAACTAATGAATTGTAAAAAATAGATTTATGTAGTTTATATTCATATCTTTGATTACATTGCATTGCACATCTTTCAAACTCAAAGCATTACTTCACATTGCATAACTAATAACTAGGAGCAATTGCCAATTGCATTTGCTTGTCATGGCATTCTATGAGGCCACATTTCTTTGAGGCATTTTTTCAAATAGTTCACTGCCTTGTCTATGCTACCACGTTTTCCATACATGTCTACCAAAGCATTTTGTCAAACAGTTCACTCCCTTGGAAAAAATCCATCAAAAGCATAATAGTAAGCATGAGACCATAATAGTAAGAGGCTCCATAAATCTTTCCCCATCCCTAAATAAAATTAGCACTATCATCCTAACAATGCCTCATTGACAAAACCCCCATTATAGCCCCATCGATGGCCCGATGAAAGCAGCTCATAACCAAGTACCGGTGTAACAATACCCTATTAGGCTGACTCCTAAGGCGCTCTCCCCGATAGACCGACTGAGTCAAAAAAAGTAAGCACATTGCTATGATACATGAACATCGGTGGAACAAATGTTTGCATTCCCCCGATGGCCCGATATAACCATGGATTATCAAGTGCATAATGTATATCGGCGGAGTTAGGGTGCATCGGGGTGACTTTATCTGGCATCCCGCCAATAGACCTAAGGAAAGTTGTTCATCGGTGGAGAAGGTGGCTATCGGTGGAAGAAGAATCACAGTCTCACTGATATAGCGACAATGATTATTCTAACTGATGTGACATCCCGAGGCATCGTCGAGAAATTTAAAATTAATGTTCTCCCTCGATGACAAGACTAAAATGGGTGGTGCATTTAGGGAGCTCTAAAATGGAGTAATTGCAGGTTTTAATTCTTGAAGTGAATGAGAGAAGTGTGTGGATTCAGGTGGCGGCGATGAATGACGTATATTGAGCATTTATGATGAATGAAGTTATTAAATTCTTGAGGCATTACTTTCTCGATGCTCCTCTACTGTGGCGAACAATAGGTGTGAAAATGGTGTACAAGAGGTGGTGGCTTTGTCGCTGCAGAGGTGATGGAGGCTAGTTTCACATTTTAAATGAAGAAACAACTCTCACACTTTTATGGATAACCATTGGTAAAGAGATTGATGGTGTTTTTCCTGTACAATGATGAACGATTAGTGCAGTTAGTGCAACTGATTCTAGGAAGAGGATTTGGCCAGCTCACGCTCAGGTACATAACTAATTTGGACATTTATTCGCTCACAATGACTTGGGGCTTAGATTTGGGAGAATCGATTGAAGTTGTTGAAAAGGTGATGAAGGCACTAGTGGATAAGGATTATCTGAAGAACATGGACTCACTGTTGGAATGGACGATTCTAGGAGTTAGGATGGATATCGGTGAGGGAATTGAAAGTGAAGAGGATGAAGAAACAGTGAAATGCGTACCCTTTGTGAAATGGCCAGAAGGAAAACATAAAGCTAGATGGAGAGAGGGAGTAGCACGCGAGTGGGAGGCTCTGAAATTGATTGTGGAATTAATAGAGGTTGAGGCAGTTATAGTGAAGGCAAAGGCTGAAGCGAAGTGGTTGAAGAAGTTGGAGCAGCGACCTCGGAGGAAGAAGAAGAAGAACATGACCTCTATGGAAATTGTGGCGAGTAGCTTGTCTGCAGCTCTACAGTCAACATAATCCTTTGCCATGAATTTGAGTTTTTTGGTTGTCTGTAATTAGTTTTTGG
Organism: Sequoia sempervirens; assembly: GCA_007258455.2. Classification (NCBI taxonomy): domain Eukaryota; kingdom Viridiplantae; phylum Streptophyta; class Pinopsida; order Cupressales; family Cupressaceae; genus Sequoia; species Sequoia sempervirens. The sequence goes on along the minus strand of VDFB02226555.1, from coordinate 2,416 downwards.
GGGTTTTACAAAACTGCGAGCAACGAAAAGAAGTTTTTGGTTTGCAGGGTAGTTAGTAGTTATTTGTAAAAGACAGTGAATGTAATTTTTAGTGAAAATTTTGATTCTAAAATAGTTGTTAAGGACTGGCAGTGAAGTCACTGCAGATAAACTGTAAAATTTGAAAACAATGAATATATAAACTCTCCAGCCATACAACTATAATCTAAAAAAAATGTAAATAAGGAAATTAATAGTTTGAATGCAAGTAATCTATGTCAATTGTCAAACATTAATATTCTCCAGCTGTCACCTAAACCTGATTTAATAAGTAATAAGCACTTACTGGTATTCATGCCTGCCCACCAAAGTGGCTCATATAGGTAAGAATAACCTCCCACTCCTACAATAATTTTTTCATGGTCATTGTTAGTATGTAAAAATAAATTTGGAAAGAATAGATTTGCAAAGATAGAATAGAATGAAGACTCTAAAGAAGCTATTTTCATATTGTAGCTTTCTGACAATCCAACATGACACTGAAGCTTAGTGTTTGATTTTTGTTCAACACAAAAACAAGAACTGAGCCATGGGATAAAACACTGAAATCAATTTATTTTTCAAAATAAGTTAGTATACTCAAATGTGAAAGGAGATGAAAGCATAATCAAAGAAATGTGTTAAAAGGGCGCCTCCATTTATGTGTAGTGCAGGTGGCAATTGTCTAAATTTTGAAGTTCAATATTGAAATTTTATTTAAAATTGAAATATAAATGTCCTTAGTTGATCAGAAGTAACTAGTAGATAAAGCTAACTAGTTCAAGGTATTCACTATCATGTTTACACATTCCCTAATTATCTACTAAACCAATAAATTTTGTGTAGAATGTATATATTTCTAATTTGAAGATCATATTTACAATCATGGAGAGTTACATGAGGTATAGGTCAGGTCTCTAGCTGATATATAATTGGTGCAAATCTAAGGTCTTAAGTTGTCCTTCCCAATAATCTTTATTCCAATCTTTAAATGACATAAAAGATTGAGGCTTATCCTTTGTTGTTCTCAAATTCTCAATCAAACCATCTTAACCATATCATACTAAAAGTCTATTGTTAGGACCAAAAAATGTAAGTTTTGAGAGTCCCACTCAATCTCAAGGCCAAAAGCATAACATCTGGCTTAAAATAGGTACAAACCAAAATCTTCAAATAATACAGTGATATCTTCAACAAAACCCTAAGTACTTAAATCCTTCCATGTTTTTTTGTTGATGTAATTAAATTATCATAGATAATCTAAAAGGTCAAAGGGACTTCATTTTTCTTGTAAGTTGTAAGCCCTAAAAACAAGTCAGTCAGTCATCAAGGAAAATACATAAATGGAACATGGGTGAGGTAACAATCATCAAGGTGATACATGACTGGAAAAAGTGTGAGGTAACAGAAGGAACAAGTGTGAGGTAACATAAGGAATTATACCTCTATCCTCATCACCCAAATCAAGATTTGAGGCAAGCAGAGGAATGTAGCCTACTCACTGCTTCTGCACAACAAACTTTAATCTATACTTTCTTTATAAATGTTCTAAAAAAGAGTGTCATATGACCACCAAAATAATTTCAACTATCACAGTTATATGATTTTTCATCAACACCATCTCATCACAAAACCATTAGATATAATTTAATCCTGATTGAGGAAATACATACTTGGTACATCCTCTTCAATACAAGGAAGGTGAGCTCAGTCACTTGTTCAAGCCAACAAGTACTCCACAACCTCTCTCCTCCTAGCAAGTAACACCCCTTGAGTTCTCTCAATGGACCCTTCTTCCAATCAAGATTCAATATGATGGAAAGTTTTTTATGCAAAGAAATTTGGATTTGAACAAATCATCACAAAACAAGCTGATTCAAACAACCAATTGATTCAGAAAACTCTTCCAAATCACTCCTTTGCAAAAACTCTTTGACTCATCTAGTAGGTCTGTAGACCTAGATTTTTGACTTTATCTCACAATGAACCACTCAAAAATCAATCTATCTACTCTTTTAGACACTCTTTAAGGAAAACTATAACTTACCTTCAAAACCATCATGGGTCACTTTGGACCATCTCACACAAAACCTATAAACAATGTTGTCCTAATAGACCAATTAGGTCATTGTTTCAAAGGAGGTACCTCAAACTATTTCCTCCAACTCCAAACAATGACTCATATCTTCTTACCAGTTAACATAGGGCCCTAATCAACAATTTTTAGATGGGAAAACTCTCATCTAACCTTTGTAACTAAAAACCCTCACTTTACACTAGCTTGGGGTAGGGTTTATTGAAAAATGACATTTCCAACCTCTCACAACTCTACCACCCCCTCCAACACTCTTCATTATGCCTGTACATTCTTACAATATGATTGGTCAATCATGACCTT
>VDFB02226554.1:0-15025 GCA_007258455.2 Sequoia sempervirens | reverse complement strand
ATTTTTTTTCAATTTTTATTTGGTTTTAATTATATATATTTTTATGAATGTTATTTTTTTATTTATTTAAAAAAATAATCATATACTTTACATTTATTACATTTTTCATGTAATAAAATTTTAGAATATAAAAATAACAAAAATGAATACACTTAGTTGATCGAAAGATAGTTTTTTTTTTTAATCATAATTTTTTGAATTGTAATGTAATATTGTAACTTTTTTTATGTATTGGAAGAAAAATAGTGAAACTTTGTCTAAGTTGGTCTCAAATTTTTGTAGATTATTACCACATGCATGGAATTGATCCCACACCTACATATTTACCAATATTTTTTAAAAATTCATATTCAAATTCTAACTCATACCCATTTCTTTCTCACCTGGAGCCAATTAAGCACATATATGCAATTTATTGATGTCCTTGCATTTAAAGGTATTAAACTACATTCATTTGATCAAATTAATCATTCAAATATCATTTGTATAAATGATATGAGCATGCTAAGAGCACTTACAATGGAACACCTAAAATAAATCCTCATTTTTATAATCAACCTAGAAGCATTTGCATGTTTGAAGCTTGATTTCTTTGATCATTCACATGACCATAAATTTCTTTGCAAGGGGTTAACCTTGGAGAATGTGTACCCTAATTATCTAACAAACCTAATAAATTATTTTAAAATATAGTGAGTTCTTAGAATAAGGTAGAGAATATAAAATCAAGAAAACTAGGAAATAGGTGTGCATACTACATTAGGTTATATACATATCCAAAGATTAAATCTATATTTGTGATAGTGAGACAAACCCATGGGTTTGATCTATTGGCACCCCAATTTTACATGCCTTGTTTCTCTTTATTTTACTGTCATGATGTATGATGATGTGCACCCATCGTTTGTAATCAATCCAAGATTTTCATATTATGGGAAAGTAGAAACCCTTCTCCACCTCTTTTAGGTTTATGGTCAATCACAAGATGCTTGGTTATGCATTCATCATTTTTCTGACCTCTAAGACCTGAACTCTTAACCTGGCACAATAGAAATATTGGTGATGGACCCACTTTCTCCATAGAATTTTTCTAGCTATGTCATGCTTTCATTTTCTATTTGGAAAGATATTTTTTTTACTATTTTTCTCATTCTACTATGGATAATAACTTTTCTATTCACTCTAAATTTGTGGTGATCTACAATGGGCTCATGAGGATTGAAGACTAAGATAGAAAATTTATGTTGGAACTCCAACATCTACAAACTCTTTTTTGTCACTAGGGGAATGCCCCTTGCACAATACTTAAGAGTTCTACCTTCTCTTCCTTCACATACCAAATACCCTTATCAAGACTAACAACATAGCCAATTTGAATCTTCTCGATGCCACCCTTTTAACAACTAGAGAGACACCACTCCTCTACCACAATCATTAGCTAGAGTGATACTCTAGCTAGACATTGTCACCATAGTTGTCTCTCTATCATAACCCCTTCCTTTTATACTTAAAAAAATTATAATTGATAATTTATAAAATATTATCTAATTAGATAAAAAAGAAATTAACTACTAAAATGACAAATTATCAAATAATTTATTTACGCAGAAGGCATATCTTATTTGAAGTGTGCCAACCTGATATAATAAATCAATGGTATGGAAATCACTCCAAAGGATGCAGACAATTGTTTTTAATGTGACCGTTATTGATGTCAGCTCTTTTTATCCGTTAAATTGCTTTAAAGCGTTGACTTGTATGTGAAGTTTAGTGCGCATATTGAATATGTGGAGAGTAGAATGCCATCATTTACTGCACCTCGAAGCTTCCTTGTTAGTTTGTCGGGAAATGACATTGCACATTGGGTGTAGATGAATAAGGGAGAGGATCCCATCGTGGGACAGGCACCAATCGTGGGTATAGATTTGGACAGCCTGGGGGCCAACTTTGGACAACCTAGGGCCCACTTTTGGGCAAAAAAAGTGTCAATAAATTTACACTTAGTATCCTACTACCAATCACTTCAATTCAAAAAATATACAAATTGACCAATCATGTAATGCCACATCAGCATACCAATATTACATGACTTAGTTACCCATTATCGGTCCATCACTTTTTTTGGCTCTTTTTTGTGGTTTTTGAAAAGTGCCCCCAAAACATCAAAAAACATGCTCGAATTTCCCCCCCAAAAAAGTTACATACTGCCAGCTTGATGGTCAAAGGCGATAACAATAAAATAAAGACCAACTCAAGCGCTAATGGCGTGGACCCCTCCCTCAGGACTGCCTGCTGGGCCCTCTCTCCCTTAATAGAGAAAATAAAGAGCAGAGGGCAAGCAGATACCTAGAAGAAGAAGTGCTTTGTATCCAATTTCGAAGGAGGGCTTCATATAGGGCAATAGTTCTCGACATTCTAACAAAGAAATTATCTACAAAGCACAATGATGTTGCCGAAAGTGCAGAAATTGCAGATATCGACCCAGTGCTCTTAAAACTTTTCATCCACAAACCTAGACTTCAACACCACCCACCGATTCCTTCAGATTATTCTTTTCCCGCGATTCCTTCAGAATATTCTTTTCCCAGTTCTGGAAATTGTAGGAAGGCGTGGTGATAATGGAATGAGAAGACAATCAAAAGCAAGGGTTATGGATTTCTGACCTTCAAGCACCTCGACGGTGCCCTCAAGAATGCTAGCAAGATCATTGAAGGCCACATGACCATCACCCGCTTGGCTTCCTCTCAGCTAGGTGCCATCGATGTTTCCGACTCCAAAATTTTCGTTGGTAACGTCCCCAGTGACATGCCCTCTAGACATCTTTTTAAGAATATTTTCTAGTACAGTGAATTCGAAGAAGAGGCCACTGAGTTTGGCAGGTAATGGAGAACTTGGTGCAGTAAGCACAGATGATGAGAGCTTTCTAAAAGTAGAGAATATGAAGAATTACATAGGTTAGAATTACTTATTTCATTTGCAAATTGGTGTAAATTATAATTGTCTGGAGATTTTCTTGAAAGCATGACATGGATAACAATAGTATCTATGGATGTATGGTTTTAAGGAGTTCTCATAGACAGAACAGTGTTACCCATTGAAAATTATCTTGGTGGCAGCATACATTGTAATTATGATCTACTTAGCCACCGCTTGCATATCATGGGTGAAGTGAAGCTAGTAGTTCATCATTGCCTTTTAGCACTTCCTGATGTGAAGAAGGAAGAGCTCAAGCATGTTCTAAGTCATCCACAGGTGAAGATTTTATGGTTTCCAAAGTTCTAGTTATTTATTTCAATGTCTATTTTAGTTTGACAGCTAAATTTCTTGACAGGAACTCTCTCAATGTGAGCATACACTGAGTGCTTTGGGTGTTATACATGAAGCAGTAGATGATACAACAGGTGCAGCCCAAGTAGTATCATTCTCCATCATCACTCTTTGGTGAATTTTGTGGAGAGAAATAGGTGTTTTGCCCTATTGGATAATGGAAAACTAAAATTTACTAGCATTTAAAATTTTGTTTTGGTCTTCAAAACTACATTGTGATATGTTCATCAGTTTTGGAAATATAAATAAATAAATAAACAAAATACCCTTGCATAATTTTCTTAAAGTATTTGTCAATTAGTTTGTGTTCTAATTTTGTTTTACTTTGCATGAATCCATAGTTCATAGCTGCTCATAATCTCTGAGACATAGGGGTTGTTGCATGTGCCCAAGATATTAAGATTTATGGTCTTGACATTCTTGCAAATGAGATGTAGAAGGAGAAACCTGCCCTTCATGAAAAAGAAAATGGCTTCTATGATCAAGGTTATTGTTTCAAGCTCTATGACCCTTCACTCTCATGGAAAGATAGGCTAGCAAGGGCGCAAGTCTGGATAGGGTTGCATGAGGTTTTTGGTAGGTTGATATGATTATGGGTAAGCATTATTCTATATTAAGTACAATTTATCATCTCTTGTATAGGTTGAAAGAGTTACATGCCTTAAATGGCTCATTTGAGTAGGCAATTCCGTCACACCATTTTTGAGCCCTGTTAATGGTGTGTAGGTAAGAGAAATTGAAGTTCATGCCCAAATACTCCCAGAAAACAAGCTAAGATTTATTGGGGAGCTAAAGTAGGAAGGCATGGCTGCCATGGTTGGGTGATGGAATTAATGATGCACCGACATTAGTAGCAACAAATGTTAGGGTGGAGATTAGTGAGGACAATATACATAAATGTTGCATTCTACCTATTGACTAAGGTAGCCTTGGTGGTGCTTACTTTCATGGGTTATATCTACTTGTGAATGGTTGTGCTAGTAGACATAGACACTTGGCTAATTGTAACATTCCATAGCATGCTTCTCTTGAAAGGAGAGAAAGGTGGTCATTCTCATCATCATCATCATCAATGGGTGTTGTAATGACTTAATGTGAATTGGCATGCAAATCATCTTCACAATTATGATCCTGATTATGGTATTTGCAAAGAGAACCATGGACATGAATACAATCACAATCATAATCATAACCACGACCATGATCATGATCATGAACATTGCCATGACCATAACCATAATCATAGTATTGCCCATGAACATGAGCATGAGCATGAACATGAGCATTATTTTGATGTGGTGAAATGTAGTGCATGCATCTAGTCATGCAGTAATTTACATCACAGATGGAAGACTCGTAGAAAACTCGTCGAGTTTTTAAAAACTTGGGAGTCATTTTTAAAAACATTTTTTTTGAGTTTAACTCATGAGTTTTTTCGGGACGAGTTTTTCCAAGATTTTCAAAAAACTTGCGAGTTCTTTCGACAAGTACTCACCGAAAACTCATGAGTTCGATAGAAAAACTCGACTGTGCAGAACTTAAAGTTGAAAACGTCTTTTTTATATTCATTTCATTTCAAAAACACTTGAGAGTTAGCACAAAAGTGCCTCAATGACCTTGTCTTTGTGCAATACAACCTTTGGTTGCGCACAAAGAGAAAAGAAAAATCACTGGATCCTATTGATTTAGATGAGATAGATCCTTATAGTAATTGGAAAGGGCGAGATGAGTGGACTCCATTGTTTAGGGCAGACGAGATCCTTGACTTCGAGAGACAAGCAATGGAGGATATGAGTGCATTAGGAGATGTAGGGTTGGAGGACATTCCTGAGGATGTGGATGAGAGTCTGCCAGAGCTAGATACTCAGCCCTCCATGGTAGATGAGGAGCTAACAATAATAGCACCGCCATCACCACCACACACATGCAACAAGCCTAGAGGACCCACCGCTTCCCTAGCTACTGCTAGACTAGAGAAGAGGAAATCCTAGCATGTTGTATTTAGTTACTATTTATTATTTGCTTCTAGTTCTAGTTTTACTATTTTCATGTACTAGACTTTTAGGCTTTTAGCCATTGGGATTCTGCATGAGAATGCGATTTTGTAATCAATTTTCATTAAAGTCAATCAAATTAATAGAAAAAACTTTTGTACTCATTTAGGGACTCATTGAATTCATCCCGTCATTGAATTTTGCAAAAAAATGTGTTTCTAATGAAATTTAAGCAATTTTTTAAGTTATCGAGTTTTTGTCGAGTTTTAAAAACTCTCCAATTTTTGGCTTGGTGAGTTATTTTTTGGGGTGAGTCTTCCAAGTATGATTTACATAGAGTGTGGCTGCCAATAGCCCAAAAATTAGTCACATATTGCACTAATGAAGTCTCGATTTTTATCCACCCAAACACTACTAGCGGAATTGAGCAAACTCAGAATAGACCAAGCAACTACTGCAACAAAGGCAATTGACCATTCCAATCAGGTCCTTAACCAAAAACAAATTGTTAATGTGGTCAAATTTCAAATTGTTAATTATTGATTTCCAATGGTACGTAATAATTTACCATTGTTATCACAAAATTCCTCACCAACAATAAGTCCACAAAAATGGAATTTTGAAAAGAATTAGGGAGTTAAAATGTTTGATAGAATGCCTCAAACAAATGTTACCTCATGACTTGCCATAATTGCACAATATGAATTTGTTAAAAAAATTATACCAACCTCCAACAAAATGCAATTTGTAGGTGTAAAGCCAAATCTCATAAATTTTGTTAGTATTCTACCTTTGTGTGCAAAAATGGGAGCTTCGGAATAGGGTATGGACATTAATGGGAAAAAAAGGTAAGTACAATTTTTTATTGTTGGACATTACCCTATCCCTATTTCTTTTTTTTTTCATGGTACACATCAACTCAAATAGCCTCGTTTTAGAAATTCATTGTTTTTGTTGGTGTGTTCAAACATTTAAACTGCTTACCAATAATGGCAAACATAACAAGGGAAAGTTATAATGACAAAATATTTATGTTAAAGAACTTGATTATTATTATTTTTTTGTTTGAAAGGTTTTGTTTCAATCGTGTTTGGATCCTTGTAAATGGATGCATATCACTTCTCCAATGAGACCTTTATTGCACAAATGTACCCAAAAAATAGAACATTTTTTTTCAAATTGACCTTCCACACCTTTTCAATGTACCCATTGCACACCAAGTTGCAATTGCTAATGATAATTTAAATTAATCAAAAATCTAAACATTATCTTGATTATTTAAAATATAATAATAAATTAAGATAGAGTAAAAATATTTTAATTAATTAATTAAAAAAATAAAAAATAAAGAAAGAAAGAAAGGAAAAAGATAAAGAATTGTCAAACTATATTAGGTGGAGTGGATAAAAGTAAATATTGAATTTTTGATATGAAACATGGATGGATGGCATTTGGAGGGATTGGGTCGCACGTGCTTGGTGGCTTGTGGTATGTAACAGGCCATAGGTCTTTTGTGCTTCATTTTGTTTGTTGCTGCATGTTTGTTGTCTTTGTTTCCTTTGTCTGTGGTTTGTGATGGGAGTTTGGTGGGCAGATTTTAGCATGGGGTGGTGCGCGGAGGGTGAAGTGTGTGGTGAATGCAATGTGGAAGGGGTTAGGAGTGGTGTGGGTAGTGTGGGCTTGGAGTGGAGTGGGAAAAGTTTTCCATGGGGTAGAAAAATAGTTTTGGTGAGGACTTTGTCATTGTGGTGTTTTGTGTGGGGTGTGGGGTCTACCATGTGGGGTGAGGAGGTTGGTGTGGCTTTTGGATGTGGAGGGTGGGGTTCTTGTTGGCTAGGGAGGGTGTCGGGTGTGGAGAAATGGCTGGGTTTTCCAAGAGCTTGGTGATTGTGGGCGCAAAGTAGTCTCTGAGTATTTCTATGAATGTGCATGCACCGATGATGGATACCTCATTTTTGGGTGAGAGCTCTAAGCTTAATAAAGTGAATGGTTGTTTGCCACAGAGTCACTCTCGTCTAGTTCTGGTTATCTCTCTAGAATTGGTGCAAGAGGACTTCTCTTATTGGACTCAACATGTTCTAATTTCTAAGTTTTTGAGTATTTGTGTCCCCCTCTTGACTTTTGGAAGTCACCGGATCGTGTCCGGGTACAGCAGAGTTAGAAATTGATTTTATTTTGTTTATTTCATCAAAAAAATAACCAAAAATAAATTAAAAATACACAGCTTATTCTATAAAATCTCTTTAAGTAGATTTATAGAGCAATATCAGATGTGCATATTGCATTACCCAATACCTTGATTAGTTACATATTTTATATAAAATCAATTCAATTCTTTGCCAGTTTTAATGCAGTCTATAAAAGACTTGACATGGAATTTTCAATGTCTATATTAAGTTCACAGAATTCCAAACTCTTTAGCCTCTTTAGAGTAGAATCCATAAACTTTATATAGACTAATTCTCTTTATAATTGTCATTGGGAACAATATATTCCAGTTATACCCATTTGTTCTTTCCATAATGGCTATTCACTATCAGAGAATTAGAAAGAGCCAGAAATGATTCAGCTGAGCAATTTCAAAACCCACTAATATTTATGGTGTAAAATTTCTCATTATAATTTCTTCATATGTGTGAACTAGACTACCCAGAAGGTAACAAAAGATATTCTAAATTTTCCCTATATTTCAAAAAAAAGGTAATAACCACAGCAATACTATTCTTCATAGAGTTTATACATTGGACACCATATTCTTCACAGTTCTTGTGTCATAATACTAGCTCTTGTACATTTAAAGTCCAAAACATGGAGGCAAAGACAAGTCATGTGAACTATTTAGCAAATTGCCATTGAAAAAAAAATGGTCTCAAGGAATGCAACGATTGCAAATTTTGCATAAAAGAGTTTTGGCAGTCATATAAGATGTGGAAACAGATCGGGCATTGGCTGTTTGACAAAGTTTCAACTTGTACAAAGCGATTATGAAGTTAGCTATTTCTTAGTTGATTTTTTCTTGCATTTTAGATCTTAGGCATTGTGTTTTTGAGGGAGGGTCATATTTTTACAATTAGGTGGGCTTGTTCATGAAACCCTGGCATGGAGGATTCAATGTTGTAGAGGATCTTCCTTCCTAGGTTCTAGTGTGGGTCTGCCTGCCATGGCTGCCTTTGGAGTTCTAGAGATTTTGCACCAGATTGTTGCTTTGTTGGGGAAGTCAGTTGCCATTGCTTAGACTACTTTGGTTAAAAAGGTATTTTCTTTTGCTCGCATTTGTGTTGAAATTGACTTAAATAATCCTTTGCCAAATTCTTTGGAAATTTGTATTAGCTCTACCTCCTGGATTCAGCAGATAGATTATGAGTCCCTCCCTTTCCATTATTGTTTTTGTCATGAGTATGGATACCTTCAATGCTAATGTCCTCTGGCATCCAGAATGGATGGGGATTCTTCTCCTCCTTCATCAAGGCCTTCAATGGAGAAGGGAGATAAAAGTAAGGTTCCTATGGCTGAGGGAGGACCTGATAAGGATGGATTCATTCCTATTAAGCTGAAAGCTAAGGGGAGGGGTCAGAAGTGGGCTTATAAGGACAGACAAAGTGATCAGGGATTAAATCATTTTGAGGTCTTGGATAATCAAGCCTTGGAGGAGGGGATTCCTATTGATATTGTGTCTTGGGGCTACTAGTATGGATATAGGGCTGGAACAGGAAATTTTTGTTAAGGACACTTCTCTGCCTTTGGAGCAAGGGAGTTCTAGGCCTCTAGATGCTTCTGTTGGCTTATAGGATGATATTATTTTAGCGGATTTAGCTAAGGAGGCTTTATCTTCAGGTAAAGGTCAGGGATCAGCTTCTTATCTAGGGGTGTTGCAATGCCCTCTCAAGAAGGGGCATTTTGAAAACTCCTCTAAAGTTGGTCGTAAGAAGGATATGGAGAAGATTAAAACTACTGGGGATTTGTTGGTGGAATCAGGGTCTATTAAGACCATTGATGCCCACTTTTCTCAACCTTCCTCATGATTATTCTTTCATGGAATGCAAGGGGGTTGAATAGCACCTCTCGTCAAAAAGTTATTCAAGATTTTATTGGGGTTATTCTCTAGATATCTTTTGTGTTCAAGAGACTAAGCTTCAAGTGGACTTCATAATTCAATATGCTCCTCGTATTTGGTTTTCTGGTCAGTGTCAGTGCATTGGTTCCAGGGGAAGTTCTAGAGGTTTGGCACTTTTTTGGGATCCTCGTAAGGTTGTTCCTCATTGGTGGATTTCTAGCCATTCCTCTATTTCGGTGGTGGATTCAGTTTTGGACTCTGGTGAGATTATTTTGGTTAGTAATGCTTATGCTTTGATTGAAATTCATGGTAAAAGCCAGCTTTGGGCCCATATTAGATATGTTAGGTCTTGTGTACCTTATTTTCCTTGGATCTTAGCTAGTGATTTCAATTTTTTCTTGTGTCTAGAAGAGAAAAGAGGGGGTTTGCCGATACTGGGTCCTGCTTTAGATTTGTTTTGGGCTAATGTGGATTCTCTTGCTCTTGTTGATGTTAAACCCACTAATGGAATTTTTACTTGGAATAATTAGTGTTGTGGACCAAAAGTGATTTTTGAGCGGCTTGATAGGTTTCTTGTTTCTAGTTTTTGGGTTGGGGGTAGTTTGGTCACTTGCTTTAAGATTCTGGATTGGTGTGGCTCTGATCATTAGCCAATTAAGTTTTTAGCTTCTTCTTTTCCTAATCCAAAGAATCCTCCTTTCAAATTTCAACTCATGTGGCTTCATGATTCTTCTTTGTATATTCTTGTTGCTTAGTGGTGGCAAGATGGACCCCCTACGTATGGTACTACTATGTATTATTTTGTTAAGAAGTTGCAATGTGTCAAGTATCATCTTAAGCGATGGAATAGGTTGTGTTTTGGAAATTTTTAGACAAAGAAGAGGGAAGCGCATGAGTGTCTTTTTGTTATTACTCGCCAGATTAGGGATCTTGGATTTTTAGAGTCTCTTGGGCATGCTGAGTCTTAGACCCTAAAATTGGTGGAGTGGGAGCTTCATGAAGAGATATTTTGGAAACAAAAGGTTAGGATTGAATAGCTTCAAGAGGTGGACATGAATACTGCTTTCTTTCATAATTTTGTGTAGGCTCATCAGAATAAGTGTTATATCTCTTCTCTTGTTAATTTTGAAGGCCTGGCTATATCTTCACAATAGGCTTTGTATAGAGAACCTCACTAGTTCTTCTATGCTCTGTTTACTGAGGATTCACTTCTTGTTGATGCTAAGGAGAATATGGTTATTTCTTTTATTCCTTCTTTGATCTCTAATGTGATGAACGCTTCTCTTATACGTTGATTACTTTGTCTGAAGTGAAGGAGGTTGTGTTTGGGATGAATAAGGGGAAGGCTCTTGGCCCTGATGGGTTCCCAATTGAATTTTTCCATGATTTTTGGGACATTGTGAAGCTGGATTTGTTGGAGGTTGTTCGTGAGTCTCTTCATAATAAGCAAATGCTTCGTTCCCTAAATGCTAATTTTCTGATTCTCATTCCTAAGAAGGAGGGTGCTGATAGGCTTGAATTCGTTAGACCTATTGCACTTTGTAATGTGATGTATAAGATTATTATGAAGTTGATTGAAGAGTGGCTTAAATATTATTTTCCTATTGTCATTTTAGAGGAGCAAGGAGGCTTTGTTGTGGGTCATCAAATTTTGGATGGGGTGGTGGTTTCCTTTGAGGTCATTCATTCCTAGGCGACCTCTAAGGATAGGTCTATGTTTATCAAGCTGGATATGGCTAAAGCGTATGACAAAGTTAAATGGAGTTTTCTTTAGAAGATTTTTTCGCTTTTGGGTTTTCTTTTGATTGGGTGAGTTGGAATTTTAGTTGTGTGACTTCTTGCTCATTTTCAGTTATTGTGAATGGAGAACCTTCAAAGCTGTTTGGGGTGACTAGGGGCCTTCCTTAGGGGTATATGCTCTCTCCCTATCTATTTATTATTATGGAAGAGGGGTTGGGTCACTTTCTTAAATTTTGGGTCTCTCAAGGATTGATTCATGGTTGGAAATGGGGGTTGGGTCTGCCAACACTTTCTCATTTCTAGTTTATGGATGACACCTCTCTTATGGGGTTGGCTTGTATTCGTGAAGCTGAATCCTTTAGGAAAGCTTTGGATATCTACCTTGCTTCTTTGGGTCAGAAGGTCAATGAGTAGAAGTCATTTATCTTCTTTTTTAATACTCCTCAGGCTATCCAGCGAAGGATTGCAATTAATCTATGATTTCAAATTAGGTCTCTACCCTTTGTTTATTTGGGGATTCCTCTTGTTGTTGGTCATCAGCCTAGGTCCTCTTGGCAGATGTTGCTTGATAATTTGAGGAAGAAGGTAGCTCATTGAACTCATTGATGGTTGTCTACAAACACTAGAGTTACTCTCCTTAAGTCTGTTATCTAGGCCCTTCCCATCTATAGGTGCTTTGTTTAATCAGCCCCTTTGTATTTCCTTAAGGAATTTGATGCTCTCTCTCATCAATTTATTTGGAGCAAAAACTTGATGTCTTCTAAGTGGAGCCTCGTTAAATGGGAATCTATGTGTAGACTGAAGCAGGAGGGTGGTCTTGATTTACGCTCTACTATTTTAAACGAGCAAGTTCTTGCTGCTAAGCTTTACTGGCATTGGTGTACCAATCAACATTAGTTATGGGCCTTTATTCTCAACTATAAGTATCTTAGAGGTGTTGATTCTTTTGAGGTTCCTCATTATTCTTTGGAGGGGAGTGGTTCTATGATTTGACATACTTTGAAAGTGGGGGCTTAGTTGATTAAGCATGCACTTTTTTGGATCTATCACTCGGGATCACAAGCTCTCTTTTGGTTGGATTCTTGGGATGGTCGCCCACCTATTCTTTCTACTTTTCCTCATCTTCAACCCCTTTGTGATGTTTTTACTGCAACTGGCTATGATACTGTTGAGCATTACAAGATCGCTGAGCATTGTGGCTCTATTGTTACCTTTCGCTAGAAGCACCCTTCTGAGTGGCCACTTGGGGGTCTGAGGGGGATAGGCATGAGCTAGCTCAACTTTTGGCTTCCCGTGCTTGCAATTCTTTGAGGGGACCAGATATTTTTGCTTGGTATGGTTCTGATATGTCTGGGAAGTACTCTGTGTCTACTAGTTATAAGCAGTTGGGTGGGCAGTTGTTTGGGTATATTGAGGTCCCTTGGTGGAAGCAAGTTTGGCACAAGTTGTCATGGCCCAAGTGCAATTTCTTCTTGTGGTTAGTGGCTCAAAATTAGTGTCTTACTTGAGAAAATTTAAGCAAACATGGATTCTAAGGCCCCTCAATTTGTGTGTTGTGTCATGCTACGGAGGAGAGTGTCTCTCATCTCTTCTTCCAATGTTCTTATGCTAGGGAGATTTGGCATTTTTGGTGGTGGGTGTGGAATATGCCCTGTGGGCATGTTTCCTCATTGGCTAAGTTTGTGTATCAGTGGGGTAGGGCTTCTATTTCTACCTCCTTTCTTCAAGTTGCTTGGGCTATTGGCCCATCCTTCATAATTTGGAATCTTGGTTGGAGAGGAATCATCAGGTTTTTCAAGATGTGTTGTTGGTGGAAGATTTTGTATTCTTTGGGAGAAATGGTTGTGGCTAAGTGTGATCTGACAAATTCAGTGGCTCCTTGTGATGTTGGCTATTTTAATCATCTTCATCTCCCTCCTCTGCAATGACAACTCATGCGCAACAGATGTAGACATCCTACCCCGAAGGTGAATAGAGAGATGGTCCCCTCCTCCTCGAGGAGTTCTTAAAATTAACATGGATGGCTCTTCTCGTGGAAACCCTGGTCATGCTAGCATTGGTGGTGTTGGTTGGGATAGCTCTGGAGATGTGCAGTTTATCTTCTCCGTTTATAAGGCTCTTCATACTAATAATATAATGGAGGCTCATTAAATTTTATTGGTTGTGGAGCATGGAAGCCAATTGGGCTAGCATAGGATCATATGTGAATTTGATTCCCAGATTGTGGTGAACTTGTTGAATAGGCGGCAGTTAGATGATGTTAGTTGGCATTTGGTTTTGGTTGTTGAATAGATTCTCCACCTTTGTGCTTCTCTGGAATATGTTACTTTCACTAATATTCCTAGAGAGTGGAATGGTGTTGTTTATTTTTTGGCTAAATGGGCTTCTGATCATATTTAGGATTGGAACTTGGTGGATCGAGATAAATTACCCCCTGATTTTTCTCAACAGTTGGACCATTTGGTGGAGCTTGATAAGGCTATATAATGGCCTTGCTTTGTAATTTTTTCTTGTTTTAATAAATTTTTACCCCTCTTTTATATTAAAATATTGAATTTTTTATCCAAGCTTTATTTTCAATCTTTAAATTATATTTGCATGAGGCTAATATTGAACAAAAAAATATTTATATTATTTTGTACTTATCATTATTGTTTTAAAATTATCTTGATTTAAATTTTGTACATAGTTTTTTTCTTACAAATGAACATTATCTTGATAGCTATATTGAAACTAAATACTTAAGAAGAAAAAAGAGAAAATAATATTTAAATCATTTTATTGTTTTAAAAGAAAAAGAAAAAGAAAAATTTAAACAAAAGTTAAAAAATAAATTAATCAAGGAAAACTAAAAATAAAGGAGAAAAACAAAAGAATGATGAGCAAAAGTTGTATAGAATTGGAAGAACAAAAGAAGAAATTAAGATTGGCATTTCCCATTAGTGTACTACCATAGATTTTTTTAATGTAAACTATGAATTTAAATAATGTGATGATTTAAATGATGTATACTTTTATTTTATCTTTTATCAAGTATTTATAAATTAGTTATTGGAAATTTTAGTATTGATAACTAAGCTTTTAAAAAACAACAGTTCTAATGAATAATTCTTGGAACTCCTGCCCTGCAAATTTTCAAAATTTGAACATGCCTACAAGTTCTTTGGAGGCCTTTGTCTCTCCCCAACCTGACCCTCCATCAGATACGGACAAGATTCATTTGCATGCGTAGTCTGGGGATGTGGAGTTTGTCTTGTGCAACTCCAATGCATTTTTTGGGTTTTCATTTGGTGGGGACAATGGTGGCCACTGGGAGGTTGTCTTGTCTAAGGATGGCTAGAAAAAAATTCTTATGGGGACTAGAAATAGTGCCTTGGAGACTATTAGTCCGAAGATTATTCAAACGGAAGAAGGCACTGAGCTCTGTCTCCCTAGCATGGTTATGGGGGAGGTTGCTTGCTCATTTCACCTGGCTTTGGTGGGAAGATTCTTGGCCTTTAGGCCAACAATTGATATGGTTTGTAAATGGGCTAATGATAAATGGAAGTTGAAGGGTAGTGTGACGGTTTCAACAATGTCTAGTGGGCTATTCCTATTTAAGTTTACTACTAAGGAGGACCTCATTTTTGTCCTCTCGGGAACTTGGGCCTATGGGAAACATTTCCTTTCTTTGGCTAAATGGAGACTGGGTTTCGACCCTTCAACAGAACTTACCCGTATGGCCCTTGTTTGGGTCTGTTTGCATGGCCTTCCATTGGAATTTTGGGATGAAAGGATTTTTTGGTGGATTGGGAACTCCTTTGGTAGCTTTGTGGCAGCGAATGCAGTCACTCAGGTGAAATTCAGGTTGGTGTTTTCCCGCTTTTTTGTTAATGTTTCCATTAACAAATCTCTACCCAACTTTATCACT
>VDFB02226553.1:0-26433 GCA_007258455.2 Sequoia sempervirens | reverse complement strand
ACCTTCACTTAATCATGACAAATAATATTAGTTGTTGCTCCTTGCTATGTGGTAGTTGTATCATAACATACTCACCATGTTCCACGGGGGTATAAACTTGGCTTTATGCAATCATCTTTAATTTTGCAAGGAGCAACATATCATCATCCATTTGAGCTCACCTTTGTCTCTACACTTGAGGGGCAAGGGGTTAGGTAGCCTTTTGTTAGGTCCATTCCTTCTTGGGATCCCTTTACATCTCCTTAAAACATTAGTGTAGCAAGTACACTAACATTTTAAGGGGGGGCATATAGTCCCCCACACATTGTTTGTATAAGTAATTATCCCTTTTTAGTGATGATAACATACATCTCCTAGGAAGTGTGACCTTTTCAATCAAATTTTGGCCTTCTCAATTTATGTTAGTGTCTCTTTAGTGGTGATATTGGGCTTGATATCCCCTAAGAGTGTAGCCTTTCTTGGTATATGATGTTCCCCTTGGTGGTAATTCTATGGCTAGTATTCCCTAATGTGTGAGTCTTCTATTCCACAACTTTTCCTCTCTTGGTGGTGATGTCATGTGTGATATTCCCTAAGGTGTGACCTTTCATGTATTAAAAAAAATCCCCTTTGTTGTTTTTATTAAGGATAACCCTTGTTGTATGTCTCCAAGTAATTCAATCATTCAAGCAAGAAAGATCCAAGAACTTGAAGTGATGTGCATGACTTCAGTCCTTCAAGGAAGCCATTGAAGGGTGGTGAGTTACAACAATTTTTTGATTCATCATTCCTTCCTACCATTTATCTAATTTATCATTGACATTGCCATTGTGGAAGTAGAAACACTAACACATGGTTTGACCAAGGCAAGCCCCTAAATAGCACAACATTTCTTCTCTTTGTGAATGTGTAGATTTCAGCCAAATTTTTCATTGTTTCATTTGAATCCTTACATCTTGTCAACTCACATAAATTCACCCCTACAAAAATAGAGCAGGGGAGGCATATAAGGACCCATACGCCCCTGGGAAACTCTATCCCTATATTTAGACCAACAAAAAAGTTTCAAAACCGGTACACAATCCCCTAACCTTCCTGGATTTGTTTGCAATTCTCTATTTTAGTTTGTTAATTGTCGGGATATTGTATTTTTCATATTAGGGAACATAGTCTAATTAGTGTAATCATAGAAAATCAATTCCAATCCATTTTAAGACTCAATAAGATGCATATCCAAGTTTGATTGGCTCACCTTCATGGTTGAAATTCAATTTATACACCTTGTTGATCTCCATCTTAATGAAACAATAGAAACATACACCCCCACAACACACACAAAATTTCAATCCTAGGTTTACACATTAGATCTAGGGTTCCATTTTTCTTTGTTTCAACAATCAATGGTGGAAAAGTGTGTAGCTTTAATGAAATTCTTATCCCACATAGATTCGTACATGTGGATGATGTTACAAGGATATGTTGTTGTAAGTAACTCACAGTATAGGCTGAATCATGAACAAAAATATTTCTATCTACCCAAAATTAAGGATACCAACATTTAAATAATAATACCTCTGATATCAAAGAAAGAAAGGGGTTGAATCTTATTCATTAATACCTTTTTATTCACTAATTGAAAAATTCAAAAAACTATACAATAGTACCCATGTTATCATAGAGTTGACAAGGCCATAAGGTCTAACTATTCATAACAGGGACTAGGTTGAGTAACTAGGCACCAGTTTCTTAGTTTTAATCAATATGGGCAATAATAACAACCTAAGCTATAAATTCTATGACAACTTTGAACCATCAAGGTTGGGATATCCTAAATTTTATGCATACTAGAATCAATATGCATTTACAATACAATGCTAAGTTGATATGCTTTGGAATGATATAATAACAATTAAGAAGCATATGGGTTGTTTCTAGTTAAAAACACACATTCTACCTAAAACAATTGAAAGTTATGAGAAAATATTACCCTTCCATTGTGTAGTGTAGGAAAATGCATACCCTTGCATTTTCACACTTGTTTGGGCCCACCTCAAGTTTTATTTATCCCTATTTATGTCTTAATTGGTCCTATTTTGCATCCAAAAGCCTAATGAATTACATCTTTTTATGGCTAATCCCGAAAAACATCAAAGGGGAAATGATAATTTAATGATTTTGGTTGTGTGTCCTTGATTTTTGGGTTGGGACTAAGATGCCACCTAAGGCTTCTTTGTCCTCCAAAGATCTTGGGACCTTGATTTCAAGTGCACCTTAAATGGGCCCCTTTTTGGAGTATGTGCCTCGAGTTTCATGCCTCGGGACTAAGATGCCACCTAGGGTGTTTTAGTCCCCCTTGAGGTATTTTCGAGATTTAATTTCAAATCTTGGCGGGATTTAGTCTCCTTTAATTAATGATTTCATATGTCGGCTTGTTGTGGTGCAATTTCAGGATATTAAGCATAAATAAGTATAAATACAAAGTTCCTTCATTCATTTTCATATCAAGACTTTTGTGAGAGCATTCATCATAGCATAATTGAGTCCACAAGAGCATTCAAGAGAAATACATCAAACATTTAGAGCCATCATCAAGATTCAAGCTTCATATCAAGGATTTTCTTGCATCATGTGTGTTTTTGAGCTAACATTTGTGATGTAGGGTTTTGATTCAAGCAAGCAATTCAAGTTGAGATCTATCAAGCACTACTTCAATTCAAGATCTATATTCAAGCTAGCCATTTCACACAAGTTTGTAGATTTCATTACAAGGGTTTGGTGAGTTGTAACATTGCATGTTGTTCATTCATCATTTCCCTTCATTATTCTATTTCATTTCAAGGTTTAATTACCAACAAGGGGTTTTACCAAGGAAAACCCCCATTTACTAACAATCAACAAGTTTTTCCTCTCTTGCATGTTTTTGTTTGTAGATTTAGGTTGAAGACTTGAAGATCATTTGAAGTGCAAATTTGGAAAGTTGTAAAGTTGCATTGCAAAGTTGTCATCTTCACAGAAACTCACCTACAAGTCAAACCCGAAAGTTTTAGAACTTGAGATCAGAGAAGAAGAAAGTGTAGACATTAAGCCTCAGGATCACTGTCAGAGATTTCAAAAATTCAAGATGGGACTAAGTCAGAAGCAAGGGTGTCTTAGTCCTCCCAAGGGAATTTTGTAGAGATTTTTTTAGATCCTGTTTTGGCATCCGAAGATTTCACATCTACCCCAAAAAAATAACAGTGATACTAAGTCAACAGTAAGGGCGTCTTAGTCCTCCCTAGCACATTTTGATAGCATTTTTGTATTTCTAGAATCCTCATCACATTTCCAAACTTCGCAGGTACACATACCTTAACTTTCTGTTGCTTAATTTCATCATTTTTGTTCATTATTTGGCTTGCATTACTAGGTTTTGTGAGTAGAACGTTAAAGTGTCTTTTCCAAGATTTTGCTTAGTGGTGAACCCTTCAAAGCCTAAAAGAACCCCTCCTAGGTCTTCCTTGTTGAGAACTGACTCACCCTTTGGGTTGATAGTCAATCTAATTTTGGATCCAAAGACATATTTGAGTGACAATTGGATAATAAGTGGTGCAACATCACTCATTTTTCCTATTGTTCATTTTGGTGAACCTAACATTTTAGAACATACATTCATTTTTCTAATTTGGAGTTCACTAAATTCCTAGATCTAGGTTGCATTCATTCTTGCATTGCATCTTGCATCAGTGAAAATGCATCTAGGGTTTCTCATATTTGCATTAGTGAAAGTGCATATAGGTTGCATTTTTTCTTTCTTGCATCATCTTATCTCATTGGAAAACTGAAAAGTGCATTGTCAATCAATTGCACTTAGAAACATTACTATTTCATTCAAAATTGAAAAAAATTGCATTCAACTTTGCATTCAATTGCTTGTCATTATTCACTTTTTCTTACATTCATTTACATAGTTTTCTATTTCTAAACATTAGGTCACTGGGTAGGCAACCTGGGAACACTGTTATCAACCTAGATTTTTTTGTTTTTCTGGAAAAAATCTTTACTAGGACTAAAATGCTCTTATTGGCGTCTTAGTCCCTCTCTAGGTTTTTGGCCCAGAACCTTGTCTAAGTTGTTTGCTTTCTATTCCAGTTTCTAGAACCTCCAAATTTCATTAGTAGGACCAAGACGCCATTGTTGGCATCTTAGTCCCTAAGGTTGTAGTTTTTAGGGTTAAAAAGTGAATTTCTATGCTTCTGTTTGATGTAGTTACTTTGTTGTTTCAGTCTTTCAATTTACTATTTCATGCATTTTTAGAGTTCATGTCTATAATTGATTGATAAAGATAGATTATTGCACTTTCATTTTATTAGACGTAGACTTCATTTTACATTCATTACAAAAAAAAAACTAAAAACATCAAAATAAACAAACAAAAAATGGTTAACCTTAGCATATCATTTAAACCCTTTAGTAGAGATGACTTTGACATGTTATATGAAGCCCTCGACGACTTCATCTCACCTAGGTAATCCACTAAAGCTTTGACACAAGAGGATGCAAGCATCGACAATCATGATAATCATAATTGTTCTCCTGATATCTCTCCTGTTGGTGACGAAGGTATCTTGGTGAAAGAAAATACAATCATTGAAGATCATGAAAGTCTTGTTTCTCTTCCTCCCCCTTGGAAAGATATTATGATACATGAAGTTGAAATCATAGCCACTACTTTAACTAGTCTCCATTCATCTCCCAACACTTCCCCTACTTGTGAAAATGCTTTAGTGAATAAGGATACAATCATGAATGATCATGACAAACACATTTGTATGGAGGATATGTTGATGTTAAGGGATCCAATAATTGAGAACTATGACAATCCTACCTCTCCTAATTGGGAAGACATTATAAGATAGGGGGATATAATTATAGATAATCATGACAATCAAACCTTTCCTTCTCCTACTATCTCTTCTAGACATGAAGAAGATAGTTTAGTGTTAGAATATATCCTTATTGAGACTCATGAGAATCTTATCCCTCCCTTTCTTGATGCCCCTACCATTTGGGAATACGTATTTGAACAAAAAAGTCCAATCATTGGTAAACATGAAACCCATAGCTATCCTTCTCTTGATGCCTCTCCTATGGGTGATGAAGCTACTTTACAAAATCTAACCATGAAATGTGATGAACCTATTGTTTGTCACTTTCCTAAAATCTCTCCTACTAGGGTAGATATTATGGCACAAGAGAATGAGACCGTAGAAAACAAGAATGAAATCATGAACAATCATGAAGATCACACTTGTTCTTCTCCTAGTATCTCTATTATTGCTAAAAAAGATACTTTGATGTTAAAATATACAATCGATGAAAGTCGTGAGAATCTTATGTGTCTCTCTTCCCCTTAGGAAAACATTACGAAACCAAACAATGACATCATTGATAAACAAGAAAACCCAACCATTGATGAGTCCCCTACTTGTGATAAAGTTATTTTAGAAGAACCAAACATTGAATACCAAAACATCTAGTTTTTAGTTCCCCTAAAAACTCTCCTGCTAGGGAGAATATCATGGTGCAAGAAAATGACAACATTGACACACTTGTTTCAAACAACAGTAATATATTTTCCTTAGATGAAGATGATGAAGTGAACTTAGATTCCACTTCACTAGGATATCATGAAAGTAAGGATAATCCCTTTGACATTATGCACATTAGATATCCCTTGACACCAACCACCCATGTCGAACTCATACAAAATAAAGAAAGAGAAAAGAAAATGGAACAAGCCACAAATTTATTGGAAGAGACTTTAAAAGCATTTGATTTCATTTATACATCCATGGGGGAATACATGATCATAACAAAATAATCTAAAAAGGGAAGATAAAAAGAGGTAATGTCAAAAACATTCACTTCAACCACTTTAGAAGAAATGACAACACACATGACAAAATCTAAATATGAACAACCACCCAATTCAAAAAGAGTGAAAAAGCTCTATGGAAGAGGTTATGTGATTTCAAAACAACTTGGGTATAATGAAAAAGGATGTGGTGCTAGAGAACAAGGTATCCATATCCCCATAAATCCTAACACACAAGAAATGACTAAAGGTCTTTGTTATTATCCCTTGAAAGAAATAAGCAAGCCTTCATTCAATGTCAACACTATTTCACAAGATTCTTCCAAGAAAACTTTAACTTTGATGCATCCAAAACTGATAGATATCTCATTAAATATGTATCAAGTTGAAACTTTGTTTACTCACCATAATAAATAACCTTAGTTGCTACTCCTTGCCATGTAATAGTTGTAGGATCATAGTATACTCACTATTGCATTGCAAATAATCTCCCTTTTGCAAGGAGTGACATATCATCATCCAGTTTGGACTCACCCTTGTCCCGCACTAAGTGGGGGCAAGGGATTAGGTAGCCTTGTCCTCATATGTCACTCGTCATTGTCTCTTTTGGCTAGTTGGCCACCTTTCATGTACATATAAGAGATAGCTTGGGATGTGGATGACATGCCTTAAGTTGGCTCACATGTGACGTACTGAGTTATACATTTTGGGGGAAACCCCTTCCCTTCTCATGACATAGCTTATTGGAAACATATGACTTGGCATAGGGATTTCAAAATAAGCTCTCATGTCCTCTTTATTGTTATCATTTATCATTTTCTAATTTAAAGTAATTGCTCACAACATGGTGTTTAGCAATTTCTTTAAAGTGGGGGCGTACATTGCCATTATTTTGGCATGATTTCATTTGCATTTATTTATTTCATGTTCCTTGATGTGATTTTCTTACTTCATGCGATGTGTTTTTCTCTTTTTGGTGACATTGGGAATAATGTCCTTCAAGAGCTTGATCTATCTCATCATATTATATTCCTCTTAGTGGTGATGCGACACACTGCATTCCCTAAGTTGTGAATCTTTTTATGGGTCCTCTCTTGGAGACATTAGGAACGATGTCCCCTAAGATTAAGACCTCACATGAACTAAGAAAAATCCCTTCGAACATCCCTCTTTCTTGTTGTACTTTCTTTTTGTACCTTATTAAAGTCATGGAGGTATGGCTTTGATATGGTCCCCTGGGGCTCACCTAGTAAACAACTAGCTTCACTAGCCCTTATGAGTGTGCATTTTTCCTTTTGTCCTTATCATAGTCATGGGTGTATGAATTTGATATGGACCTCTTGGGCCTCACCTAGTGAGCAACTAGCTTCACTAGCCCTTGTGAGCATGCATTTTTCCTTTTGTCCTTATCATAGTCATGGGGGTATGACTTTGATATGGACCTCTTGGGGCTCACCTAGTGGACAACTAGCTTCACTAGCCCTTGTGAGCGTGCACTTTGTTTGCATAGTGGACATCGCGTTCCACTTGTAAACCTCTTTTGGACAAACATCCTAGACCCGGTCCACATCGCGTTGGACGAACAATCGAAGCTTGATCTGTTGCATTTTTCTTTTCTTTTTCTTTTTTCCTTTCTCTATCTTTGATGGTGTATGTTTGCGATCTGGTTATGGCTTCATATATCATCCGCAAATGTGTTCCTTTGTTCCTATGTTAGTTTTTCATAGGATCTTGATCTTGGGGGCTTGGTCACCCTCTTGGTTATTGTCATCCTATCTTACTAGCATTTGTACATTTGAACCCCTCTTGATTGCATGGTTGGTTACTTTAGTGTAAGTTTGAAGCAAGTTCATCCTCTCACTAAAGTGGGGGCTAAATGTAGTGTAGGAAAATGCATACCCTTGCATTTTCACACTTTTTTGGGCCTACCTTGCTTTATGTATCCCTATTTATGTCTTAAATGGTCCTATTTTGCATTCACAAGCCTAATGAATTACATCTTTTTATGGCTAATCTCGACAAACATCAAAGGGGAAATAATAATTTAAAGATTTTGGTTGTGTGTCCCTAATTTTTGGGTTTGGACTAAGACGTCAACTAGGGCGTCTTTGTCCTCCAAAGGTCTTGGGACCTTGATTTCAAGTGCACCTTAAATGGGCCTCTTTTTGGAGTCTGTACCTCAAGGTTTCATGCCTCGGGACTAAGATGCCACCTAGGGAATCTTAGTCCCTCTTGAGGTATTTTTTAGGATTTAATTTCAAATCTTGGCGGGATTTAGTCTACTTTAATTAATGATTTCATATGTCAACTTGTTGTGGTGTAATTTTAGGATATTAAGCATAGATAAGTATAAATACAAGGTTCCTTCATTCATTTTCATATCAAGACTTTTGTGAGAGCATTCATCATATCATAATTAAGTCCACAAGAGCATTCAAGAGCAATACATCAAGCATTTGGAGCCATCATCAAGATTCAAGCATCATTTCAAGGATATTCTTGTATCATGTGTGTTTTTGAGCTAACATTTGTGATGTAGGGTTTTGATTCAAGCAAGCAATTCAAGTCGAGATCTATCAAGAACTACTTCTATTCAGGATCTACATTCAAGCTAGGCATTTCACACAAGTTTGCAGATTTCATTACAAGGGTTTGGTGAGTTGTAACATTGCATGTTGTTCATTCATAATTTCCCTTCATTATTCTATTTCATTTCAAGGTTTAATTACCAACAAGGGGTTTTACCAAGGAAAACCCCCATTTACTAACAATCAACAAATTTTTCCTCTCTTGCATGTTTTTGTTTGTAGATTTAGGTTGAAGACTTGAAGATCATTTGAAGTGCAAATTTGGAAAGTTGTAAAGTTGCATTGCAAATTTGTCATCTTCGTGGAAACTCACCTACAACTCAAATCCAAAAGTTTCAAAACCTAAGATCAGAGAAGAAGAAAGTGAAAAAATTGAGCCTTGTGATCACTATAAGAGATTTTAGAAATTCAAGACAGGACTAAGTCGGCAGCAAGGGTGTCTTAGTCCTCCCAAGGGAATTTTGCAGAGATTCTTTTAGATCCTGTTTCGACATCTGAAGATTCCACATCTACCTCAAAAAATAGCAGTGGGACTAAGTCAACAGTAAGGGCGTCTTAGTCCTACCTAGCATATTTTGACAATATTTTTGCATTTCTAGAATCCTCATCACATTTCTAGACTTCCCAGGTACACATACCCTAACTTGCTATTGCTTAATTTCACCATTTTTGTTCATTATTTGGCTTACATTACTAGGTTATGTGAGTTGAATGTTAAAGTGTCTTTTCCAAGCTTTTGCTTGGTGGTGAACCCTTCAAAGCCTAAAAGAACCCATCCTAGGTCTTCCTTGTTGAGAATTAACTCACCCTTTGGGTTGATAGTCAATCCAATTTGGGATCCTAGGACATATTTGAGTGGCAATTGGAGAATAAGTGGTGCAACAACATCACTCATTTTTCTCATTGTTCACATTGATACCCCCGATTATAGGTTATTATGACATTTGGCCCTAACACTAGGGTATAAGATTTCAAAAACTATTCTAAATCAAAGATGAAAGACAAAGAGTTCATACGCTTAGCACATAAAAATAAAGTACATAGGTTTACCATTAAGATTCATTCATGAGTTTTACATTACTTAAGGGAGAAAATATTTTCTAGGCACAAAGTAGGGATAAATTGACCTATGCATTCTACAAAAAATCTTAAATCTATTGAAAGAAATAGCTCTTTATTGAGTAATATTGTATCCAATATCAAATACATAATAAATCACAAAGGAAAGTTGTAGGTC
Source organism: Sequoia sempervirens (assembly GCA_007258455.2). Taxonomy (NCBI): domain Eukaryota; kingdom Viridiplantae; phylum Streptophyta; class Pinopsida; order Cupressales; family Cupressaceae; genus Sequoia; species Sequoia sempervirens. Next base: position 16,775 of record VDFB02226553.1, on the reverse strand, counting down.
ACATACCAATTTCTTTGTAGACAAGGAAAAATACTCAATACTTTTCCTTTCTTTCTCACCCTCCTTCCTTATCTTATTCCATTCTCCATGCATTTTGTTTCTCCTTCTCTACATGTTTTTCCCTCATTTTGATTCCCGTCCTCACCTCATTAACCCCTTCTTTCCATTACTCATTATTCCCATTTTACATGCGGGGTGCCTCCCTTATGTTAATTCCATGGTACTGGCCATTAATAGCCACTTCGTAAGTTGGCACATGATTCGTCCTTGTTAAAATTATACTCTATATTGCTTAGATTGATATATGTATGTATACATATATATTAAATATATAAGCATGCTCATGTTTATATATTTATATTTATATGTATATGCAGGCAAAGGGATACACAAATCACATATCTATATATATATTATACATATATATATATAATTATATATATTAGGTACATTTACTTGTATACATGGATATATATTTATATATATATATTCACATCTTTAATTTTATTTATAGACATATATGTGCATATAAATACAAAAGGACACCTGCCCTTACTAAAGAAATGTTATTATCTACACAATACTCAATGATTACCATGTGATTCCAAATAGATTCTTACCACTAAAAAGAACTTTCATGCAATCGATAATTCAAATGCAAGAAATTAAATCGTATCTAAAAATTTGATAAGGACAGAAAAACATGTTTACTTCTTCAAATTGAATTCATGAAAAACAATTATTAGTATATGAGTGTGTGTGTGCGCATTCTAAGATTCTTTTGATGATCACAAATTTCTCCCAAGCCTGCTCCCCATCTCTTGGGTGATATTCTCCCTCTTGTCCTTGAAGGGTAAACTCTATCCTGCATACACCTCAAGAAACTAAGAACATAGTTAGTTTGTTATTAAAATAAATACATTTCTATAAACATATTTATATATCAGCATAAATCTCTTGAAAACATTAAACATTGTATTCCATTTAACCATTATGAGCATCCAAGACACATTTACATCAGTTCATATTGTAAACACTTAAATAGTTCTAATCGATATTACGCATTTGAATTTGATTACTAACATCGTTTCTTCCTAAATCACTTTTGTTCTAACCATTTAATTAAATAATCTTTAAATTCATCAATTTATACTATTAATCATATAATTAACTTTAGCAAATTGATTCATCCTCTTCTTACTAATGTTCATCCCATTCAATTAAATAAATCAAACTATTTGATTAAAATCCCTATGCCCTCTCATTTGATTAAATAAATCTAATTATTTAAACAAATGTCATAAATCCCACAACTTACCCAAGTTAATTAATTAACCTTAGGCTACCTCCTAATCTTCATTATCCATTTCTCTAGCTTTTAACTTCACCTTGGTCAAATAAACCCCTGGTTTATTAACCAAGTTGCACATGAAATTCATTTCTTTTAATTACTAATTAGCTAATTTTCCCTCACAAAGGCATATTCTCTAAGAATATTCCCTCAACTACCCATTCATTAACTTTCCCTCCAAAGGCTTTAAAATCCTCTTACAAATGCCTTTAAAGCCTCTTACAAGAGCATTTAGTTCTTCTTACATGCCATCTTGTCTCTTACAAGGGCATTTACCTCTTTACATCCTCACCTACATTCCCTTACACCCTCAACCATATTCCTTAAATTCTCTTACATTTCCTTACATTCTCACGTACATGCCTTAACTCATCCCTTCTCCCAAAATGTGCTCACACATGTATGAGCACATATCCCCATGGATTTCATTAGCCTTGTGACAAGTGTCACAAAACTATTGGTTCCCATTTTAGTTCCACATTGCCCAAAATTTTCCATTCTCCAACCCTTCTTTCCTATAAATAGAGGCTTCCTCTATTGAATATGGATCCATCATCTCATGCATTGTTACTCTACTCATTTTCATCCACAATTACTTGCATTGTTTATCAATTGTAGCTTGAATCTACCATCTTATTGTATCAAAATCACCATTTTCAAATCAAGATCTTGGAGCTTATCAACTTGGGATTGGGAAAGGGCCACTTTCCACATCAAAGTGACACCAATCCCCCTATGGGATGGAGGTTTGAGCTACTTAGATAGGTTTACATGCTTTCATTTGCTTGTCTTTCATGCTTTGTTTCATGTTTTCATCTCTTAGTATGATCAAGAATCTCATAGGGAATGATAGTTTATGCTTGCTAATATGACTAGCCTTGTTTGTTTTGTCTATGATTAGCTAGGTGCAGATTATCATTCACACATATTATGTTAACTAGATCAAAATGCTAAATCAACATATTTTAATTAATCATAATTCATATTTCCAATCTAGAACTAAAATGAAAATAAAAAATTACATAGTCTAGAGGGTTACAAAAATGGGATGTAACACAAATGACACATCTCAAGATTTATTTGAAAGCAGGAGGTAATCATTTTCCCTTAATATAAAACAAGCAATGAAATGATATGGATGGAGGGGTGAATGATAACGACATGAATTGGTGGATTAAGTATACTTATGGATGAGTGGTAGATGGGGAATTGAAATATGACATAGTTTAGTTCATTACACATAGAACCTATGATAAATTTTTCACCATCATACTTGTCCAAGGCATCACCATAAGTGGTTTTCAGTAAAGGATAATTTTTATCTTTATTGTTTTCAATTTTTTTTTTCACTTTTTTCATTTTTTTGCTATTGAAATATTCCTTAGATTAACCATGAAAGTGCTTGAGGTGGATGTTGTTGATGGGATCATCTAGTGAATCACCTTAGTAGTCGGGTGTGAGCACCTATGACACAAGAGGCATTTAAGCAGTCTAGATTGTATTTTGTTTTGATGTTTTCCATGAAGGTCATGTTGACCATTTAGTTAGCATTTGAGGTTTATGAATAAGTCTTGATCTGTTGTGATCAGTAGATTAGGAAGTGGAAAGAATGGATGGGTTTAGAAGCTCATCTTGCTTAGGTTGCTAACTTTTGGCAAAAGTTGAAAAACACAGTGGATTTTGTAACTTTGGCCGTTAGGTCATGAATAAGTCTGACCAAAGAAGATAACTATTTGAGGAACCTATTTAAGGTGTGCCTCAACCTGGAAACAGGGTTAGAAGTTTTGGTATTGTGGAGAAATTTTGTGAAATTAAAGGGAAAACAATGTTTTTGAGAGTTATTTTCTGATTTTTGCTTCAAATAGAGCTTTAATGGATTAAATCTATTACTGTGTTAAATTTAGGACATAGGGTAACAATATTCCAAGCATTGTGTGTCAATTTTGTGCTTTCTTCATTCATTTTCATTCGTGGTTTGTAAATAGTTTGGTTGCACCCTGTTGCTGGTCTGAACCAGATAGGTTGAAAAGAATGGAGTGCTAGACCACTTTCCCACCGTAAAAATTGTATGGCCCTTTGGGAACAATGCCTAGACTCCATGTTTGTACATATGGTAGGTCTTAGGGTTAGGGAAGAAACAAGAGCTGTTGGAAAGATCTTGCCCTAGGCAAGCCAGAATGGTGCCCGACTAGGAAAGCAAGAAGTGCAAAGCACAAAATTTTGCAGGGGTTCAAGTTCTTTGAAAAATTCCTTTTGGAGGTGGTAGGTAAGTGTCTTACCTAGTTGTGGTATGAAGGAGAAGGCTCCATCAATTCAATTGATGTGAGAACAAGTTGACAGATTGCAAGCAGCTAAACAATGGCTTTAAAACCCTAGGAAATACCCATTTTCAAGTTCAAGCATTGTACGGTCAGCTGAGGCTTAAGTCCTCAAAAAATACTTGAGAGGACTTCATTTGATCCAAGAATCTCAAAGAAAGAGTGAGTGTTCTTTGGAAAAGTTTGGAGAGACAAACGATTTTCTCAGAAATGGAGACCTAATTGGGGCTCAAGGGCTAGTAGCCTTTTTAACCCTAGTTGAGGGTTTGGTGAAAGTGATGGAAACGTGGAGTTTTGATGAACCTTAAAGAATCCTAGGAGGTTGGTTTGAAGCCACTGAAGACATTTCTACACCCCTGCAAGATTAAATTGTGTGTTGAGGATAGGTTAGCCTTTAGGGTAAATTAAGGGCTAAGGAAGTGTTGAAGCCTTGCCCCAAGGTTGGCTTGGTTGGCAGGATATGTCTTGATGGTTGGGTTGGCAAGGTGAACCAGGGGAGTCTACACAAGCAGTAGGTCCTATATGTTAGAGGTGGTGGAGTGTGACACCATAGGGTCTTCCTAAACAAGATCCAAAGCATGGAGCAGTGATTGTTTCCATCCAACCCTCCCTATTAGTAGCTTTAAACTAATATGCTTCTAAACCATACTTGGTAATGATGACATATGGTCCTATCCATTTGGGCTCAAATTTGGCCTTATTATCTCAATCTTGTAGATATTTTTGGTTTTCCTTAAGCACAAGTTCAACAACCTCAAACTCACAAGCTATAATTTTTATATTTTAGTTGTGATGAAGAAGATTCTATTATGAATTAGATTGTTAAGGGTGTTGAGGCACCACTCATCAAGGACTTCAAGCTCATGCAAACATGTAACCCAATACAACTCATCATCAATGAGATTGTGTAAGGAAATGTGTAATGACAATATTTCAATCTCAATAGGTAAGATGGATTCAAAGCCAAAGACAAGTGAATATGGATTCATACTAGAGTTGGTGCACATATATTAGGGCTATAGGCCTAAAGGGTGGGGTTATGTTGAGGGTTCCAATAATGACCAACATCATTGATTATCTTCTTGATAATTTCTAAGAGGATTTTATTAGATGCCTTTGCTTGACTATTGTCTTGTAGGTAGTATGGGGTGGACAAGTGGTGTTGGATGTGGAAGTGCTCACAAAGGGTGCAAAGTTTGTTATTTTTAAATGACTTACCATTATCAGTGACAATATCATAAAAGATACCTTAGCAACAAATGATGTAGTGGAAGATGAACATGGAAATTTATTGGAGAATAGTTTATGTAAGAGGAATAACTTCAATACATTTGGTGAAGTACTTGGTAGCAACTTGATAATGAAATTATTTCCATTGGAGGAGGATGGGTGAATCTTACCAATAAGATCAAGACCTCATTAAGAAAAGGGTCAAGGAGTAATGACGGGCTTCAAAAACTATGATGTTGCATGAATAAGATCTTCATTTTGTTGACAAACTAAATATTTCTTCACATATTGATGGGCATCTTGTTCCATGATGGGCCAATACTAACTTGTTCTCAAGAGATTTTTATCTAGGATCATACTACTAGTGTGGACACCAAAAATACCATCATGAACATATTTGATTACAAGAGAAGCCTCTTCTAAGTTAAGGCACCTAAATAGAGAACCATTGAAGCTCCTTCAGTAGAGGGTGTTAGTAAGGATAGTGAAGCAAAAAGAGTGTTGGATAAATTAATTCTTCCATATGACTAGGGTATATCATCACTTTCTTTATCTTTAATAATCAATTTCTTCATATCTTATCCATTTATTCATAACTACTTTTATTTTATTTGAAACAATGCTACTTCAAATATTATCTCATAGAAGGGAAAAATATAGACACCTAAATAATGCCACCTTCACCTTTATCATTTTTCATATCCAATCAAGTACACATTATCAATTTATCATCCACGAGCATCAACTAATCATCTATTCATTGTGGGAGTTAATGGTGACTCCCCAACACCCCTAGGAACAGTTGCTAGACCAAAATATCTTCCACAAGAGAGAAAATGGCAAGAAAGCTTGCTTCAACAATGCAAGATTGAATATTGGTTGAATATACAAATGTACACGAGAGGCCTTGCTTATAAAGGGAAGGTGAGAGATATGATTAGAAAAGATCATGACAAGTGTCTTAATCCTATCACATGTGACAACTAACTCATAACAACCTAGGATAAGATAAAGTCTAGATATGACAACTAAGACTTCTAGAAGGAATATTTTATCTTAAGTAAACTTAGCATGTGAATATGTCCCCTAATTCCCTAGTGAGTGAATTAGCTAGGTACAAGACATTTATTCACACTGACACTCCCCCTTAAGTGCAACTTATAGAGAATATTATTATGCAAACCATGCAAAGATGAAGATGAGGATGGGTCCTGACTACTAGGCCATGTTAGGTACCCATTTACAATGGAATAAATGCAATCAATCTCTCACAAGTAGAGAAAAGGAGAAAACCCAATGGGACAAAACTCCTCTCCAAAAGAGAGAAAAACAAAACAAAACAAAATAAACATGATGTAGGGAGGACTCAATGATACCCCCTAAGGACTACATCCATCATGTATATGCAATCAATGGCTTACCCTCCCCCCCCGCCCACCCCCCCCATAAGAGGGAAATAGAGTGACAAGATATTCCCCCCCACAATGAAGAATCACTTGCAAGTATGGTTAATGTATGAAGACAAAACATAATCCAATGCCTACAAACAATGTTTCTCCCCTTGGGAAGAAGACACATCAAGTAAAAATGCAGGAATGCTTCCCATTCTAGATATGAATTTGAAGGAAGAGGAATCCATATGTATGTAGATTGTGTCTTTGAAATATGCTCATGTGTTGCCAAGTTCTTAGATGATGAAGATGATGCCACAATCCAATCAGATACATACCCAATCACAACAAATTGTGACAAACCAGGAACAAGTGGAAACTGATCTCGAACAAACTCTAAAGAAAAACATGAAGTGACAATAGTTGATCCATGACTATCATCAAATAGGAGAGATAGACCCTGAAATTGGTCCTCCAAATCTAAAATGTGAGACTCCACAAACAAAGAAGCAATGTCTGTCAGATAGGAATCCCAATCAGGAAGAATATCATATACCTGTTACAATAAATCACTAGGACTCAATGACTCATCAACAAAAGATGAATGTGTGATCTTATTTGGAGAAGTAGGAGCTATAGGAGAAGTCTCTAGATCATCAAGATGCTCAAGTTCTACATCATATTCAAACTCCTATAAGGTGAGGACCTATTATTGTCCATTCATCACCTTATCACCTATGACCTCTTATCGTTCATTCATCACCTTACCACCCTAGGACTTCTAACTCCTAATAATATAATTAAATAAGTCCTAGTTATTTAATTTAATTAAGCTGATATTATTCATCAGTTTAATAAATAATTATCCATTAATTATTCATTTATTTATCCATATTTATCCAATTATAATTTATTTATTTATCTACACATAATTTGTTAATAATTTAATTTAATATTAATTTCCACTTTATATGCACCAATAGTTTAATTAATTAATTATTAAATAATCAAATTCCACCTCATCTAGTTGACTACCAAGTCTAATTAGTTCACTGAGACTTATTCCCACTCTCACTCATAAATCAAATTTAGTTCACTCATTCATGCAACAAATTAACTATTCTAATAGTCAACTCCAACTAATTCTCTCATGCACTCAATTAAATCCTCCATGCAGATAGTTTTACTCATTAATCAAATATATTATCTTCCCAGATGATTTGAGTTGAGTAATAATAATTATTTTAATAAAAAATAAAATAATTCTCAATTCTCCCATGCTTACCACATCTCCTCATCAATTCCCCAAATTATGGATCAAATCTAAGATTCCAAATTGAATCCTAGCCATTCATTTGATTCTCTTGTGAAATCTATAAATCAAACCCATTAATCATTATTCCATAAGTATTCATTTTTACAACTAAATTATGTCAACTTGATATCTAGAGAATACAAAGTTTATTTTGGTGAAGCAAGCACCCATATTCCAAATGAACAAAGCCTCACAATGTGCTCGATTTGAGGCTTGCATGTGTTGGATTTGAGTGTTGAATTGATTTCATTTTGATGCTATTTTTTCTATTTATTTTGCATACATTCACAAACCTTTGTTGTGTGTGTATGCATAACTTATATTTTGTTGTGATTTCAAATTGTTATTTTTCTTGGTAAATTGTGAATTTGTAAGCCACTAAATTAGGCATTTTTCTTGGAAGTTCATGATCAACCATACTCTCAAAATAATAAACATCTTTCACCAATGGTTTATGAGTAGGTTAGTAGTTTGTATGCACCTCATGATTCAATGATTTATCCAAGGAATCATCTATAGTGATTCATAATAATTCTCATCCCAAGGAATCATGTTGTTCATGCCTTCATCTTCAATTTGTGCAATAATTTTTTATCAACATAAAATAGGTTTTATGTGTAGTAGGTCAATCTTTGATCTAGTGACAACCTTTGGGCCTAAGAATACATTGTATACTATCAAAATGTGTAGTTTGTTTATCTCCAGTTATGATTAATCCTATTAAGGATACCTTTGTGAACATCCTCCTAGGTCTAGTTGAGCCTAAAGTGAAGGAGAGAATATCTCCTCTCAACAATTGGCGTGTAATCACTCACATTTTGTTGACGAGCTAATTAATCTACCTTTAGGATTACTTTTCTCTAGCCGTGAAGCATATTAATTCCTCTAAGAGTTTGAATAGAAATTTTTAGGACCCAACACTTTGCTTGACCAATATTCTTCCAATAAGTTGTATAGCTAAATCCATATAGAAATATTGACAATTTGGCAAGATAGGGATTATAAGTTTGGAAACCAATTTTGAATATACATACCAACATTATTCATTAACCATTGATTGTGTGGGATGAAAAAATCTCTTTTACTTTCTTGTGCATGTCCAACAATAAAGAAACCTTTCAAGAGGAATTTTAAGAAGAGACACTCCCATTTTTATTTTACTCAATTTTAGATTTTTGCTTGAGTAGGCCAAAGGTCTATGGATTTCTTGATGATTGTTATGCATTCTAGGTTTTCTCTCTACTTGGAGATATCTTCACTTTGAATATGGACTTTTATTTGCAATTCTTTTTTCTCTTGACACGACTTGATTATGCCTCTACTAGAGCCTCACTCTCTTGTTTTTTGCTTTCAAAAAGGGGAGCAAACATGGCTCCATAATTTTTGTCCAAACCATAGATTTGCTTCAAACAACTATTTCTCACTCAAAAACTTCCCTTTATAATATTATTTTGAAAAGATCCTTTGAATCCACTGTACCTAAAATTGTGAAACTTTTTTTCAATTTTTTTTTAATATTGCTAATCATTTATAAATATTTTATTCATATAAGAGCAATATAATCTCTTGCTAGCATCATTACAGGTCTTAACACATTTTTTTCAAACAACTATACTCGAAACCACCTATGGAAGACCAAGAGTCACAACTTGAATCTCTATAATGATAATTCAATGCTTTAACCAATTAAAACCAACCACTTCAACAAACATTTTTCACTAAAAATATTATACATACATACACACACTTAATTACATTAGATAATATAATTAAAATTTAATCTCAATTTAATAGTCGACTTCAAAACATATTACCATTGAGGTGTTTTAGAGTGATTATTGGATAAATAAATGATCTTTTACCCACAAATTAAAAATTAAAAAACGATCCTCAATAATCCCATTTAACTTTAAATCACTTCAATCATCCCTCTCACTTCACTTGAATACTTTTCGATTAGAGAGACCACTTCCTTCACACATTTGAAAGTTTCGCAGGTTTTTAGCTTCTGCCATGACAGCTGCTGCAGCAGGAGACGCAGTTTTCCGGAGCATTAAGGCGTCCAATTCAGGTCTTTCCTCCTCTTCTTAAAAATCTCACATTTCATTCAAATTCCACTTCAAGTCTATTCAGGTGATTTTGATTACATGATTGGATTTGGGTGTGTCTCTCTACTTTTGGGTGCAGTGTCTGATGAGCAGCTTTCCATGTAAGCCTTCAACTTTTAATTCTTTGTATTTCTAAACATTTAATTTCATGGTTCACAATACTGTTGTTTTCATTTCTTTTTATTTTGAATTTACTAGAGTTTCTAAAGATTTGCATAATTTTTGAGGAAAAAAAGTGCAATCGTTCTCCTAATAAATTTCAGAAAAGGGTTAGTAGTGAGGGTTTTTAGAAGGCAGGAGAGACTCTAAGAGGATATTTCCATGCTGTAGCCATCTGGTAGAAGCTTGCCACTTGGTTAAGCTAAAATGATTATCAGATGGTAATTCTCATTTTCATTTTGTTTTTTGTTTGGTAAATGTTGGGCTTAATATTTTAAACGCCGGTCACACTTGAATGCACTCCATGCTTGTCACACTTGAATGCATCCCTTGTTTGGCACATCCTAACATTGCCACTTTTCTTCTGGAATGCGGGCTTTGTGAATCGCCTACATGAGATGCAGGGAACTTGAACTGGGTGCATCCCATTACTATTACACCACAAACTTTTCTGCTACAATAAACTTTACCCTAAATTTTCACAACACAAGGTCCTGGTTTAGCATCAAGGGCTTGTCGTAATCATCAATCATTGATGGGAATTGGACAAAAGATTACCTTTGGTAGCTCAAGCAACATAAATCAATCCCCTTATGATTAGATTAGATATCCTAAATTGTATAATTTAGAAAGGAAACAAGTCCTGTTTATAACATCAAAGACTAGCAGGAATCATTATCACTTTAAAAGAGTTTGAAAAACAGCTGCCTGAAATAGATGAAAAATGGGAATATGCCTTTTCTTTGGCTTAGCAAATGTTCCCTGAAGGTAGCAACCCATCCTAGGGGTATATATTCTGTCAACTTCCTCTGGAACCTGACCTGGATAGTCAGATGTACTCCATCTGTGGGTCATCAAGATTGCAAGAACTTGGAGATATAGGTCGTCTATGTGCCATCAAGATTATGAGGACATATAGCTCAAACGTGGGCCGTCAAGATTGCAAGGAAGGACGTGCACCTGGTCTCAGACAAATTAGGAGATGTTTCCTTTTATGAGATTTGAATCTGGGTATGGGTATGCAAGGCATCTAAGAATATAACTGCTTGACCAAAAACCCCTTGTACGGAATTTTCAAATGCTAGAAAAAAACTGAAATTTATATGTGAAACACATTGCCTAAATGACAGAAACATGATGATGTGAAACAGAAAATGATCGCAAGCAAATCATCACTTGCAATTTCATATTTCTGTGTTATCTTTATTCCACTTACAGTTAGAAAAAACTATTGAACATTGAAAGAATATTATGAAATTTGAACCTGGGCCTGAGCATTCAAAGCACCTAGTTATTGCCCCTTGACTAAACTCCATTGGACAGAATGTTCAGTTCGTGGAGACAAGCTAAAACATGTTTGTGAAGCATATGACATAAAACTGGGAACTGGAGCATGTCAAAACTACAGGGAACTGAAAACGACTGCAATAAAAACATGTCTTCTGAGCTCACTTTGCCATTTTACCTTTCTACCCCTTGGAGATAAGAAACATAGTGCACTTTTGTCAGACTGTAATTAAATTCCAATGGTCTGAGAAATGAAACTTTTAGATACACGTTCCCAAAAGCTCCATTGGAAGAACAAATCTGTCTTTGATCATAAAAACAGTATATATTGGTGCTCAGCATATGATAAATTCCTAGAATATTTACTACCAAATTGCATCCCTGAAAAAACACATAAGATACTTAGTTGTGTAGACTGTAGGAACGAATTATTTTCAGAAATTATCTTTAAGATCCAAGAAAATGTAAACTTTTTTTCAGATACATTTAGGTTTATGTAACAGATCCAACAGACCAATTTGTCTAGGGGAGAATGCTAGAAGTCTTTGTTTCAATCCATCTGTTAGACATTATGGCCTCTACTAGTTAATGTACGAAAACAGTAGAGACAAAATGCATATAAAATGATGCAGTGTTAGTTGCTAACTCTGTGTCTTCCAGGAACATACAAGCTGCCTTATGATTACTGCCTTGACGCTCAACAAAGAGATATTCATCATACACTACTTCAACCTTCTCTTTGCTTTTCCTTTAACAGATGGCATATTGATTATGTCATTTATTTTCTAGCTTGTGGTTTTCATGACACAGCCTTCACTTTCTTTATGGGAAGAATTTTGAACGAGCTATGCGGATATTAGATCAAGGTGGTGTAAAGCTCATAATTGGCGAACCCAGTAACCGTGCAGTTTTCATGGTACCCAATCTGCGTTATCAATTTACTTATGTGTTGATTTTAACATGAGACATTGGGATGCTTTTTTCATTTATTGACATTCAGGTTGCTGGAGAATCAAAAAACAGGGATCAATATATATGTTTCCCTGAGCACCACTGTACATGCTACTCCTTTTTCTATGAGACTGTTAATAAAGCAGAACAATTATGTGTAAGTCTTTCTTCTTCCTAACAATCATGAATGTTTCTCAAATTTTCTCTTCTTGGACTCATTACTTTCTATCTAGTATTTCTATCATTTGTTTTCTTTCCACTTGCAGTGCAAGCATCAACTGGCAGCTAGAATGGCAGATGCACATAAATTATACAAGGAGGAAAAAATTTCTGATGAACAGCTGGCATTGCTTTTGTTTCAACATTGAAAACAATTGTAAAGGGAAAAGGAAAATAGCAGTAATATTAAGATCAAGAGCATTTGGTTGTTGTGTTGTGTATCTTAAGTTGTAAGATAAAGTTCAATACTAGATTCAGTAAGACAAACTGGAAGGCAATCTTGTATTTCAGGTTTTTATGGGTTATCCAGTTCATAATAAAATAATCACAGGAAAAATAGTTTTCTTCTTGCTTTACTAAGCCAACGTAGTGTTGAACATGATAGTTAGCAACCTTGCACTTCTTTCTACACAATACTAAGAGAGAAAAAAAAGATGGAAGGATTCTGTTGAAGTTTTTAGAACAGAAAGGTTTAATGCCAGTTTCCTTGAAAAAATTTCACCAGATTTTGTCATGTGAATTGAGGATCTAAATGACATAAGTATGATGAACCATAAAGAACAATGCATATTTTGGAATCAACGAGCGTATGTTTAGATTCATGTTGTGTGTAGCATCCTTCACTCATTTTATTTTAGATATTCAATACTAGTGATTCACATTCAACCATCCTTTGATATCACCGTTCGTTGATTCCCACTAGGTTTTGTCCTTGTGGTGGCATTCACATGTTTACCCGAAATATTACCTGGCTATTCAACTCAAACATAAAAGCCCACTTGCAGGTTTTAAAAATAAGGATTCTGGTACGAGACATGCTATCTATGGGAAGGATTTTATTCAGATGCTAAAAAGGCTTTTTCCTAGAAAGTACAGACCTCTGCCTGCCCTATGAATTTTGAGAGTCTCTAAGAGAGCCAGATGATATGAAGGTCCTGTTTCAACTTTTCAATCAGTTTTACTATAAGTAGACAGTCTTTTCAGGTTTGATCTTCTTTTAGCATCTGTTTAAGAGATGCTGTTGGCATTATAACTGTAAGTGCATGTGAATTTTGGCATTCCCAGCTGTCAAATACACTTCCACAATTTGACCATCAATATTCTCCATTTTGTATCGTACAAAAGATAATGATTATCACAAAACCTGTGTTCCCAAGAGAATCATATAATTTCAACAGAATCAGAATTGTTTTTGCTTTCATTTAATCTTCTACATTTTTGCCTTAATAGTTTGTTGCGTACGGTCATATTTGTTGCTTGTTTTGTGCATTTGATCAGGTAAATATCCACCTCTCCATTACTGGAAAGGGGAAAATAATGGGGGTGTACGGTTGACCAAACTTATGACTGGCAAAGTTGCTAAACGAAGTTTGAATAACAATGAGCACCAGTTGACTTGAATTTGGACATCTTTTTGATTAACATTCATTTGTAGATAGTTGATATAAATATCATTGTTGTGAAGGAGGGTCTTGGTAACTTATATTTGAATCAACATAGGATTTCTGAAACGCATACTTTTGAAACTTATGTAGTATTATCTCCAATAGGGTAGTTTTGCAACTCTAATTGCATATATGCTTCAAATAATGTATGGTGGCATAAAGTTATTTAAGGTTTATATTATTAAATACAACTATTTGAATATATATGGCAAATATATATACCCTGCAAAAAAAATTGCCATCATGAATTAAGTTGAGAATACTAAATAGCATGCGCATAATAAATAAAATTATCACAAGAATTAAAAATACTACTTAAATACCATTTGTCAAATTTGAATGTCTTGATAGATATTCATTGTTATTAATATTAAAATAATAAAATCAGCAATAGGTCTTCATATAGAACATCATCATCATCATTGACATTAGATGATGCAAGTAGATTAGAGGAGCCATAATGAGTGTCACTGACACTCACATTAAAAGTATATTGGCTAACTCAAAAAATAAAAATTGTTGGGAAGCAAAAGCACCTAAGTCACTATATTATGACACTACATCCCACAACTTTATTGCCTCTCAAGAAAAAACAAACTAGAGTACATGTATGCTAATGCTATTATTTTATGTCAATTGATTAAATTCCATTGAGTGGATGAAAAATAAGTACTTCAATTTTGCTTAGAGTAAGATAAAATGGCAACCTATTTAGACAAAGTTAGAGAATTAAAGAGTTATAACATTATAAATGAAACTTCAAAGTCATTCCAAAATTTAAGAAATTAGAATTTAGAGAGTTTACATAAAAATTTAAAAAACTTATTATAAAACTTTGATTACAAGTGGTTGTATGTGTTGAAATGTTTGGCCATTGAAGTACCTCCAATTATCGACAATTTATGGACAATAGTGTGTGCATTGTCATTCGAATAAGCTAGAAAGTGCAAATCAATGCATATAGTTTGTATAGTCTGCACACAAGGAGACAAAAACATGTGAAAAAATATAAAAAATATGTGGAAATGAACAAAACTAGAATAAACTAATCTAATTAATCAAATTTAGCTTAAACCAACAAATAACAAGGATGAAGGGTGAAAACACTAAACCTTTGTGTAGTTGTCAAGACATGAGATACATGTTCTAGGATAGAGAAAATAGTTGTGATTGGAAAGGAGCCTTTCAAAGTGGTTAGGCCCCTTTCACAATGTCAAGAGCTTTTGTTGAAAGTTGGAATATTGTAGGAAATTAGAAGAGATCTTGGTTCATGGAAGATGTGTGAGCCAAGAGAGGCTCAAGAATAACATGCAAAAGATGGCCAAACATGGATAGGGAATCACAAAGATGATTGATGGATGCATATAGGTTCAAATCAAACATCGATTACAAGCGGGGGAAATAAAAAGTAATTGTCTCATGTGCTAAATAGAGCATGCACAACTATATAGTTGGGGGATGCTAGCATGATTGTGTATATGTTTGTTTGCTCAAGCTAATGTCCAATAAATGGATGGAAAAAATTATGAAATGGTCACATTTTGATATAGAAAACATTATAAATAGAATACACAAATAATAAATACATAAAAATTGGCATTTAGATGAAGAATCAAGTTAGTAAAATGGGCTAAAATGATCTCTAAAATATACTACATGAATGGATACTAAAACAAAGAAAATTTGTAGTGTCAAAATTGTAAGGTATGCAATTTTTGACTTTATACAAATGTCATCTAATATCATTTACTTAATGGTTATTTCCCTCTCACTCTTGGATTGCCTCCATACAAACCAAAGTTGGCTAATGACCATGTTAAAAAGTTTTTTGAACCTTTGCAAGTCATCTCAAGATGATTGAGTTGGAGGTGAATTAGGTCTCAACAACCTATTCAAAAACAAAAATTTAAAAATTTAAAAACAAAAAAGAAAATATATTTCTAAAATGAAACACAAAATTGTTCATTTCATTTTCCTTGAGTAGCTCTAATTTCAATAATGATTTGAATATGCTCTATGACATGTGGTTGGTGATGAACATTTGGATCTCTTTACTCTTGTTTTCGAATCAATTTTGTTACCAAATTTTTTTGGCACAAGGTTGAACAAGCGGGCAACACAAAGTGTCCAAAAGATGTGTGAATAGTATATCTCAATCATCAAACTACCTACCCAACATTTTTTTGTGTTGTCTGTTAGGACTTATACAACATTGCTATGCCCAACTTCCTTAATTATCCCTACAAGGATGTTAAAAATAAATTGCACACCATTTTCTTGTCCCTCATAACCATGGCTTTCAAAAATATTGCCCCTTTAGATGACAATGCAATCACATTGATCAAGAGTCAAATTTTGATGTCTTCCATTTATTTGAAATGGTAGACACCCTTGTCTTGACCTATGGATCCCTAATGGGCTTCAAATAATATTCTATAAGTTTCATCTCTTTTGCCAATAAGGTTCTTTACACCTTCTCATAACTTGGGCCTTGGACCCTTGTACATTTTTAGAGATTTACTAATTTTGTTCACCATTTCTTGCCAATATAGTGAGAAAACAACATTGAAATCCAAATAATTTGAATAAATATGTTTTACAATATGTTGACAACAATATCTTGAGATTTAAATAGTAGGATCCAATGACGTTTACTTAAAAAAAAAAAACTATGCGCTTTGAGCTTCTTTATTCAAAAAAAAAAAAAATTTGAATTTTGAGTGAGAATGGGGTTTGACAGCCTGGGGGGGCCATCTTGTGCCTCCCCCTTCCCCTGCCAAGGGTACTCTAGGTACTGCCTTAGGTAGTCCTTCAGGGAACCTTTTCAGTAACTTGGAAGGTGGGTCCAAAGGTTGGAAATTCACCCTTGTGGGAGGTGGTTGTAAGACTCACTTGTTTGGGAATGTTGTCCTAGTGTTGTCAGTGTCAGATGAAGGAACAACCATCAAATTGCTTGATTCAACTATCAATAAGATCATCTATTCTATGGAGAATACTTTGG
>VDFB02226549.1:0-17407 GCA_007258455.2 Sequoia sempervirens | reverse complement strand
GTAAATGTTATTTCCTAGAATATTAATATATTTTGGAATCTATGTTGGTGAATGTAGCCCGAATTTGGGTGAACC
This sequence comes from Sequoia sempervirens, assembly GCA_007258455.2. Taxonomy (NCBI): domain Eukaryota; kingdom Viridiplantae; phylum Streptophyta; class Pinopsida; order Cupressales; family Cupressaceae; genus Sequoia; species Sequoia sempervirens. The sequence continues at coordinate 17,332 of VDFB02226549.1, read as the reverse complement.
ACATTAAATCTTTGTGTTGTTGTCTTGTTGTCCATAATTTTTGTGCATTAAATATGTTGTGTATTCATATTAAATCTACATTTAATTGGTAGTAATATGCCTGCAATCTCTAACACAAGTGTTAAAGTGGATGAAGAATCACATTAGATCTTAGTACTAATAGAAGAATATGAATCTAATGAATCCCCTTGAAAAGAAGAAAAAGAAGAGAAAGGAAAAGAGATGATAGTGGAAGAGGAAGAAGCTCCAAAACAGAATCCTAAGCCTCTTAAGTATGTGCAAAAGAATCATTCTAAAGATCAAATCATTGGAGATAAGAACAAAGGTGTACTAACAAGAAGAAGAGCTGCTATGACAGAGGAACAAGTAAAATTTTGTTTATTGTCTAAGATAGAACCTAATGCAGTAATTGAAGCATGCAAGGGTGAAAGTTGGATCCAAGCTATGGAAGAAGAATTGAGGAAGATTGAGAAGAGTCATAAATGGGAATTGGTCCCAAGACCAACAAACAAAAATGTGATAGGAACCAAATGGGTGTTTAGGAACAAGTTGAATGAGAATGGAGAAGTTATCATAAATAAGGCTAGACTTATGTCTAAGGGCTACTCACAAGTCGAAGGAATATATTTTGAAGAGACTTTTTCTCTTGTAGCAAGAATGGAAGCCATTATGATGTTTTTGGATTTTTTTGCACATAAAGACTTCAAGGTGTATTAGATGGATGCCAAGTCTACATTTTTGAATAGTGAGTTAGAAGAAGAGGTGTATATTGAAAACCAAAAGGTTTTCAATTATCAAAAGATTTTGATATGGTTTGTAGGTTGAAGAAAGCTTTATATGGACTCAAACATGCTCCTAGAGCTTGGTATGCAAGATTGGATAATGAATTATTGTAGTAGGGAGTCAAAAAGGGTACCACAGATAGCAATATTTACCTCAAGGTTGAAGGAAATCAAATCCTAATTGTGGTTGTGTATGTTGATAACATAATCTTTGGAGGAAATGAGGAAATATTTGATAGGTTTACAAAGGATATGCAAAATGATTTTGAAAAGTCAATGTTTGGGGAGATGAATTTCTTCCTTAGCTACAAATCAGTCAACTGAGCAGTTGCATATCCATCTCTACAATCAAAGCATGTCAAAAGAAATGTTAAAGAAGCTTCAAATGTAGAGGACTCCAAAACCACTATGTACCCTCTACGGTTAATGGGGTTGTGTTGAGCAAGAATGATGAATCTCCTAAGACTAATTAGAGTAAGTACATATCAATGATTGGTGGACTGCTATATCTAACTACTACTAGATTGGATAGCATGCATGTAGTTTGTCTTATGGCTAGATTTCAAGAAGATCCTAGAGAATCGCATGTGGTAGCATTAAAGAGGATATTTAGATATTTGCAGGGCACTCCAGACTTTGGGCTATGCATCCTCTAGGATATTGATTTCTTTGAGTGCTTATATGTAAATAATCTCTCCTGCTTTGGATTTTGGATCTAAGAAGGTTCTTTTGTATGTCCGGGATTATGCTTGATGTGACTGTGAACTTAGTGATTGTTTGATCATGAACTGTTTGGTGATGCACATGTTATATCATGATGTGACGATTGTGTCTGAACATGCTTTGACTTTGGAGCTTGATTACTTGTGATCGTGATTGATTAAATGATGTGGAAGCTATATGTTGATGTGATGTTCTTTTATTCTGATGTTATCTTATGACATGATTTGGAGTAACTTAGAAGATATTTGATTAAATGATGATGTATGCTATTGATCATAATTTTGATGTTAAATGCGTCAGTTAGTGATATTGTATTGGTGAAAGGGATGGATTGTATCACTCGCTGGCGAGCGCCCTACAATCCTGAGATTCCCTCTTCATGGTGTGTTTGATCATAATGTACATATATATTTTGCACGTTCAACATGTTCTTTGTTGCAGGTTGCAGGTACACGACATCGACTCCACCTGGCTTCACAGGTTTGAGCGTGTCCATTTACCAACGGTAATTGATTGGGAGATAGTAGCTAGGTTTTCTGAGCCAAGTCGTCACCCTAGTCATAGCGTGTTATCAGGTTTTCGTCGGGGTCAGTTGTTTTAACTTGGTCAATTTCCCCTTGAGTGTTTATTTAATTTCAAGTTTAAAGTTTATTAAATGACTTGCATAGTTTAATTGATGATTAAATGCGTTTTGTTGCAATGTTGAAATGAGATTTATTTATTGATTTAATTGATGAAATTAATAAAATAATGATTGGGTTATTGATTGATTTGATTAATTAATAAACTAGATTTAGTTTATTAATTAATTAGATTAATAGTGGATATAGTCTAAAAGATGATTTAATCTATTTAGTTTCGATAATTAAATGCAATTTATCTCGTTTGTTAATTGGATTTAAATTAATTAAATAATTCTTTAGTTACTATGGAATTGATTTATTTAATTAATTAGATTGAGTTATAAATTGATTTGTTTATTAATGAATAAATTTGAATAAAGGAATTATATTGTCTTTATTGAATATTTGATTTAAATTATAAAGGTAATGGAAATCATAATAAAGTTTTGATTTAAATGCAATTATGTATTTACATGAAATTGTAATTGAAATTAAAAGCATTTTTGTGAATTTAAAAATGGAATAATTTTAAAATGAATTTTTAAAAAAAAATTAGATAGTGGGAATTTTAGGGTTTGTTTTGACCAAAAATTGAATAAAACCCTATTTTTGAAAAGAAATGGTCTTTATAAAAATTCTTTTATGCCATAATTTGAGAAAAGTGGGTGGGCTTTTATGGCTTTGCTTTGAAATCTGAAGGAGATGGAGGCTTGCGGGAATTGATTCAAAAAGAAGGATTGAGAACACCTCATGGGAAAGTGTTTCTCTCAATCTCCAGGTGAACAAAAATCAGTTCTCCCTTTACCTTGCTTTTGTTCCATTTTGGAAATAATCGAAACCCCCTCTTCATGCTTGTTTTGAAATCTTTGATGTGTTGTTGAAAAATCCAACAAGACCCATGGAAACTAGATTTTAAATTAGCAATAGCAAACTTAGAGAAAAGACTTAATGCATTTACCTATTTGGGGGAAAAAACCCAGAAAAATACATCTTTTATTTTCCTTCAAATCTGCCTTCTTGATCTTTCCCCATAAAAATTTTCCCAATCTGACTGTGTTAATGGATTTGGGTGTATATATGTATAAATATATACATGCATACATATATCATATGTGTATATATATCTTTCTTTGTTTTAATGTTGTTCTGGTTTAAACTCGTTAAAACCAGGGGAGGTCGTATTTTTTTTGTTGAAGCAAAAATTTTAAAATAAAATAAAATAAATTGTTTTTTTTTAGGGCCTGTGTTGGTGGGCAGGGCACTGCCCAGGCCGCGCCCCCAACCATGGGAGGCGCTGCCTTCACCAGGCAGCGGCCCCCATGTGTGGAGGCAGGGCTGCCCAGCAGTCCCCAGCAGGGCCGAGCCCTGTACTGGGGGCTGTGTAGCAGCAGGGCAGTGCCCCTTTTTCTTTTTTTAAAAGAAATAAAAAGTTTTCATTTAATTTCTTCTTTTTTTTGTGTATTTAGATTTTTTTTTAAATATTTTATTTTATATGATTATTTTAATATATATTAATATTATATATATATTGTAATATTATAATATTATATATATCTGATATATATAATAATATTATAATATGGTATATATATAATATGTATATATTATTAAATAGATATATATATAAATTTAATATTTTAATTTAAATAAATTTTGCTATAGGGGAATATTAAAATGGAATAGTAAATTGGATTTTTTTTAATCGAAGCATTTAAAGAATAATTAAATAGTTATGGGATGATTTATTAAAATATAAATTTTCTTAATGGGTTGATTTTACCATCAATAGAAATTAAACGAGGTTCTTTTAATTAACCAATGTTATTTAAATTTTGCCTTAATCGGAAAATCATGGAGTTGTAAAATGGGAGTTCAAAATTTATATTTAAATAATTTATGTATATGCAAATAAAATGATATTGTATTTGTCATAGTAAGTAATGTTAAATAGTAAAAAGAAATTTTAAAAGGATATTCTAGAGGAAATGTGTCTAGCGATCGAGCAAAGATTTTAATTAAAATATTGATTTGGATTTGGTCAAATTAGTTATCTTTAATGAAATATAGATTAAGTGACTTGAATAAGTGTTTATTTATTTAAATATCTCGATTATGAAGATAATTGGTAAATAGAGAGTTAATGATTGACTTAATTCAATCGAATGACCTTAGTTATTAAAAACGTTTGAATACGGAATTTAAGTATGGAACTAAGAGATAATGAAATATTTATTTTATTCAGTTATTTTAATTATCAAAAGTTTGATTTATTTATATTTTAGTTTTGATTTTTACGGATAATCGTGGCAAATGAAATTAAAGGGGTAGTTTTAAATATAGATAACTCGAAAGATGATTTGATTCGAAATAGAAGCAAAAGTGGATTTTATATTCAAATGAATTATTTAGATTGTTGAATTTTGCATAGTCAATGATTTATTTTAAAGGATAGAGTCTAGATAATCAAATGCTCTTATTTTAAAGAATGATTTTTAATAAGATATGAGATTGGAAAACGAAATATAAAGAATTGTTATAGATTCTTAAATGTCAACAGTGTGATTTAAGTATTAAGCATATTTGTTGGAATGTATTCATATTCAAGTAGAGATGAGACTTAGTTGAAGATTTAATTGATTTATTTATCAAAACGTTCTAAATATAGAAAACAAATGAGAAACTTAGAAGTAACAAATGATTTAAATGAATCATATGAGATTGAGTTGTTGATTTATTGCTAGGTCGAAATAAAGAGTAATTTATTTAGTCCAATGCTTTATAAAACAAATGGATTTAATTATGATATATGATTGTGAGACGTAGAGTTATTAATTGGACTGATTTCAATTCAATGATGTTATTTATTGAAATGACTGGATTTTAGAATATGGTTGTGTGGTTTAGAGTAAATGATCTATTCTTTGAATATTCTATGTTGTGAAAAGAGATAGGTTCAGTTGATTGGATAAATGCAAGTCATGAATACTGTGTTTGATTGGATTTAGAAAATCCGAACAGTAGCTCACTTCATTGTCTGCAATGTTCCCAGTGGTTAATTGTTTGTATTTGTTGTGTTGTGGAATTAGTGTGAATGTATTGAAAGTCTTCCTGTTTGGAGTTCTTTTATCAATATCGATTGTGGCATGTGAGACAACCTTTGATGTGTTATGGGAAATATGTATAGTTACACCATGTCGTTTCACTCGGTTTTCATGTACGGGTTTTGTAATTGTGCCTCCTTGGAAATAGGAGAAGGTTTTTGTAATTGTGCCTCCTTGGATGGAGTGGTTTTGTTTTGTTGTTTTCCTCCAATGTTTGGAGAGGGTCTTAATCTTGTTGCCTCCAGTGATGGTGTGAGTTCTTGATTGTTACCTCCTTGAATGGAGAGGTTGTGTTTATCTGGATACCTATTCTGGCTATTACCATGCATGTTGTCTTAGGAGAGTGGCTTGCAATGGGCGCCAGTGCACAAAGTGGTGCCAGGATAACCCTTTCCAAGTTGGTTAATTCAATGATAACTAAATTAAAATTTTAGAAGCTTAGGTTGCATCAACATTAAACAAGATAATTTGTGCCTCACTCATGGACCCAAGGGCTAGTTCGAGACTTGGGATGAGACGGGAAGGCCTGGAATGGCAAGATCACCTATCTCATCTTCACGAGAGGTATTTGGTTCTGCATGAGTAAGCATGGGTGCCAAGAATGCGGTAGAGGCTACCAGGATAACCCGTGGAATGGGGGTTGGGGCCTAGGAAGATTCCCATAGGATATCCCTTGACGAGCTATGCGATGACACTCTTCTTAAGTCAGCAGTTTGTACTTGTTATTTGTGACACTCTTGATCTAGTCTACGTCTAGAAGCAATGTAACCTTTGTCAATGTTGTGTGAGTGCATTACCTAGAGTTGAGCATTATGGCGGGTTCGATCTTGTGATGAGGAGCCTTGTATTTATTTTGTTTTCGGCTTTATTGTGACCAGGTGTCTAGTGGTAGATGTCCTTGGGTAGGAATTCCTGGTTACTATCTCCTAGCACGGAGGGAGTGGAACCTTTTGGATTCCACGTGGTCGGGTGGCGTGCTTCTTAAATCCATTGGTTCTTCTTCATGTTCGTGTGATCGTGTTTTCCAATTGGAGAGCTCGTGGAAATCAGATCCTTCTCACACTTCATTCTTTCAGCTCTTATTGTATTTTATTACCCCTCATTTGTTATCGAGGTGGAATTTGTAAAGTGTAATCATGACTTTTGGATTTACCTCATTCAGGGAATGAGTGTTATAATCTTATTGTTTAAATATTGTTAATGGAAATCTTTTGGTATTTCTTATCCTTCATTGTAAGTTATCTTGTATGAAATGTATGTTGTCTCTTTTCCTTAAGTGTTTAATGTTTTGGTTTCAGTTAATGTTAATTGTTGATTGGGTTTTTAAGTAATCTTTGTCTCATGGCCTTAGAGGTTGTTGGCAATATGTATTCATCTTACATGTTATTTGTGCTTAAAAAAAAAAAAATTGGTACGTTTAAGTAGTGAATTGCAACTTCCTCTAGGGTTGCGTGGCGGGGCGATACACACATGGTATTATCGAGCCTAGGTTTAAACCTTTGGGAACTACGGGATTATGTTGGACCCATTATGTTTATAAGTTGTGTAGGTTTATACTGCGGGCACTATGAACCCATTGTATTGACCTAGTTGTTTTCTCTTTAGGTTGTGTTCCTTTTGGGTTGAATTCTCTTGTTTGCCACGAAGTTGTCGTTAAGTGGTATAGGGTCCGTAGTGCGAGGAAACCCGATTGGGAAGGATAGGATCACCGATTGTAGTCGTTAATGCATCGATATCTTTTTCTTTGGAGAATGCATCATGAGGCGGTTATTAGTGTGTAAATGTGGTGTGTGTTATGTGTGTGGTGGATGACAATCAGTTTTGTTGATTATTTCTGCCCTTTGCTTGTCTTGTTGATGAATGCTTTGTGAGAGTGGGTTAGGTCACGAACCTACCAAGAGTGAGTTTTGATTGCTCTCCTTCTTGATGCATGGCCTTCTTGTTGTATAAAGGGGAATGACCCTTGAGTGGTTCTTGAGTGTTCTTGTAATGTGTTGATCGGGTGTGTCCCAAGTATTTGTTGGGGCGAGATAGTCATTGGACCTCTTGCCTTGGGTGCCTTAGTATGGCGTTTCTGAGGGTGGAATTTTCCAACCTTGTCTTGTATTGTGGAGGAATGATGCTCATGTTTTTGAAAGCTTTGTTTGACCTTGAGGGTATCAATGAATTCCTTTGGTGTGTATTCTCTTTGGATTTTTGTTGTTTCCTTCTCCATGCAAGTATCAAATGCATGTTTTCTTGTGCTTTATCTTTTTGTGCAAGTGATTGTGTGATTCACCCTTATGTGGTGTTGAAGTTGTCTTTTGCATGAAGTATTGAATAGAGAATTATGAAATATGAAATAGGAAATGAATGAATATGTTGTTAATTATAGAGATTTGTGCATGCTCTCATGTGGTTGATGCATTGTGTGGAAGTGCATGTGTGATTATGAAACCATGAGTATATTTGTACCTATGTTAGAACTGTGAATATCTTGTCTTCTCTCTCTTTCTATTGGGTTAACGAAGATGTTGTCCTTAAATGAGTGGGACATGTTGCATCTTACAAGAAATGTTTTTGTATTCATGAATGTTTGTTTTATTAGATTGAACCTTGGGTAAAGACCCTAAGTCCCCAAGTTGCATTCATAAACTATGGAAAATGTATAGTACGAATAGAGAAATCATTTTGCAGTAAATAAAAGTTTAGAGAGATGAACTAGTGAAACAACTGCATGTTAAAGATAATTGCATTATAGGTGCATATGTTGTTGGTGAGACCTATAGTCCCCAACTTTATTGTTAAGACTTAAGAGATCATATAGACGTTAAACTGTTGTACCTGGATTCAAAATGCAAAAGTTAGATGGACGTTGAAATAATAATTTTGCACACCTTGCCTTTAGTAAACATTGAAATGATATTATATTAGGTGTGGCTTTATGATAATTCTTGATGATGGGTATTGGTGCATAAAGCACTACGTATGTTAATCCATGATTGTTTGATTCAGAGATTTGATGGTGGGATGCTTCACCATGTTGAATGTATAGGTTCATATGGTGTTAGTCGGCTTTGAGGGAGTTCTATCCCTGTTCTTGCTTGTAGGCTTCCAAGAGTAAGCCTAACCCTTGTGGGGGAGGATGTAACACCCCTCTATTTTGGATATTTGGTTCGACAAGGTTCCTTGCATGTCTGATTATGCTTATGATGTGACTGTTGAACTTGGTGACCTTTTGATCGTGTATTTATTAGTAATGTGCATGTTATATCATGATGTGTCAATTGTGTCTGAACATGCTTTGACTTTGGAGCTTGATTACTTGTGATCGTGATTGATTAAATGATGTGGAAGCTATATGTTGATGTGATGTGATCTTATTCTGATGTTATCTATGTGACAGGGTTTGGAGTAACTTAGAATATATCTGATTAAATGATGTTTTATGTTTTGAGCATATTTCCGATGCTAGATACGTCAATTAATGATACTATATTGGTGAAAGGGGTGGATTGTACCACTCGCTTGCGAGTGCCCTACAATTCTGGGATTCCCCTCTTCACGGTGTGTTTGATATATACATATATATTTTGCACGTTTGACATTCTTTGTTGTAGGTTTACAGGTACATGACATCGACTCCACCTAGTTTCACAAGTGTGAGCATGTCCATTTACCAATGATAATTGATTGGGAGATAGTAGCTAGGTTTTTTGAGCCAAATCGTCACCCTAGTCATAGCGTGTTATGAGGTTGTCATCGGGGTCAGTTGTTTTAACTTGGTCAGTTTTCCCTTGAGTGTTTATTTAATTTCAAGTTTAAAGTTTATTAAATGACTTGGGTAGTTTAATTGATGATTAAATGTGTTTCGTTACAATGTTGAAATGTGCTTTATTTTATTGATTTATTTGATGAAATTAATAAAATGATGATTGGGTTATTAATTAATTAGATTAATAGTGGATATAGTCCAAAGGATGAATTAATCTATTTAGTTTCGATAATTATATGCAATTTATCTTGTTTGTCAATTGGATTTAAATTAATTAAATAATTCTTTAGTTACTAAGGAACTGAATTATTTAATTAATTAGATTGAGTTATCAATGGTTTGTTTATTAATGAATAATTTTGAATAAAGGAATTATATTGTGTTTATTGAATATTTGATTTAAATTATAAAGGTAATGGAAATTATATTTGAGATTTGATTTAAAGGAGATTATGAGTTTACATGAGAATTATATTTGAAATTTAAAAGTGTTTTAAAATTTAAAAATAGAAAATCCTTTTAATGAATTAAAATAAGGAAATGGGCTTTTGAATTAAAAATTAGATAGTGGGACTTTTCAGGTTTTCTTTGACCAAAAATTTAAAAAAAAAACCCTATTTTGAAAGAAATGGCTCATAAAATGTTTTTATGCTTGCAATTTGGAAAAATTTGGTGGGCTATGGCTTTGCTTGAAATTTTGAAGGAGATGGAGGCTTGGTGAGAGTTGGATTCAAAAGGAAGGATTGGAGAAGGTTTCAAATTGTGGAGCAAAATCAGGTTTTTTCCTTATTCTTTTGTTCATTTTGAAATAGATGAAACCCTTCATGCTTGTTAGGAAATCTTGGATATGTGGTTGAAAATCCAACAAAACCCAGAAAATCCATCTTTTATTTTGTCTTAAATCTGTCTTCTTGGCCTTTTCTCATAAAGATTTGCCCAAATCTGTGAATGAAATTGGGTGTATATTTATATATATACATACTTATATCATATGTATATATGTTTTGATCTGGTCTAACTCATCAAAAAAAAAAACCAGGGAAGGTCGTTTCTCTCTAAAACGAAATTTTTTCTTTTATAAAAATAAAATTTAAATTTAAATTTATTGGGGGTTTTGGTTCGCTGGGCACTGCCCAGGCCGCGCTCCTCACCATGGGAGGCACTGCCTTCACCAGGCAGCGGCCCCATGAGGAGGGGCGGGGCTGCATAGCAGTCCCAGTAGGGGTCGAGCCCCTGTCCTGGGGCTGCATAGCAGCAGGGGCAGCGCCCCTTTTTCTTTTCTTAAAAGAAATAAAAGATTTTTATTTAATCTCTTTTTTTGTGTGTATTTAGATTTTTTTTAAAAATATTTTATTTTATATGTTATTTTAATATATATAAATATTGTATATATATTTTGTAATATTATAATATTATATATATCTGATATATATAATAATATTATAATATGGTATATATATAATATGTATATATTATTAAATAGATATATATATATATATTTAATATTTTAATTTAAACAAATTTTGTTATAGGGGAATACCTTTGAACATCCAAGTAAGGTAATACCTTTGAACAACCTGTGAGACACATAGTGGATGAGAGATAATCAAAACCTTTATCTACAAGAGAATAGAGAATTGGGTCCAAGGGACAACCCATGGAAAATAGATATAAAAATCCCAAAGGCATTTCATTGGTGACAATTGATGGTGATGCAAGATAAGGCATCAATAAATAGCATGCCAATAGATTGAATGAAATAGGGTCCAAACCCTAGAGGTCAAACCATTGCTAGAATAAAGGTCATTCAATACAAACATAGGCCTTGAAAAAATTAATTTTTAGGAATAGAGTCTTCTATTATGAGCATACCTTCCCAAACTACAATGGTATTATCAAAGATGTACCTAGATTTTTTGAAACTAGATTTTTCTAGCCACACAATTTGCTAAAAAAGATGGCACACCTTCAAAACCAAAGCTTTGGTGATGATTTTATATTACTCATTGAGAAAGGTGATAGGCCTCCAATTATAGTTATCTTCTAGATCTCCAAAATTAGGTATGAACTTGATATTTCATTTGTTTATAACTTTCCATAATGACTTGGAGTGGAAAGCTTCTAGATAAACTTTAAGTAGGTCCTCACCAACATAGTCTACAAGGACCTTGTAGAACTCATAAGAGAAGCCATCATAACCGAAAGCTTTATCATTGACCATGGTTTGAACAACCTCCTTAACATTTGCAATGGAGGGTAATTTATAACAAAATTCTTATTGTGAGGAGAAAAATTAACAATGAAAAAATTGGAGGCATTCCTAAAGGGCTTGGCCCATTCAAGATAGATTTTTCTAGGTTGTGAAAAATTCTTCATAACATTTGGAAAAATCCTGGATAATTTATGATAATTTTTTTATGATGTCCTAATCATTCTTGATCTAATTAATGTCATTAGAGGTGTGAAAGGTTTTGAGAGCTTGAAAAAGCTATTTATAAGCTATATTTTCCACTTTAATCCAACATCTCATAGCTTTGATTTGAGCACCTCTAGCTAAGTGGTTATTATAAATCTTCTTATGATGCCTAAGATCTACCATTGTAACCTACAAAGAAAGAGAGAAGGGGTCAAATTCAACATCAGTCATAGCCTTCCAATGATCTAATGTGATGGCCTCATATACATGGCATCAAAATTTTGTCAGAAGACACCCATAGATGCAAAGGAATAGGATGTATGTCAAATTGCTTTGTCCACCAATAAATCCAACCAATTGATTGAGTGGGCCAAGTTTCAGGGTTCCATACATTCCTAATGTGGTCCAATGAAGTTTGATGACTAAGTAGAGAAGTATTTTTAAAATTTTGTTTTTTACAACTTTGAGGAGGTCCCATGTTGCATTGGTCTCTAGATTGGATGGGAAAGTGGTCTAATAGGGTGACATTTGACAATGGCTCCACAAGAAGTGAAAATTAATTGACCAAGGAAAAAAATTATTGTGTATAAATCAACACACAATCAAGGAATTTAAAGACTATGTTAGGACCAACCCAGAAGTTACTCCATGTGTGTCAACAAGAGTGGTTGTCTCAACAACCCAAATTGTGATAGAAACCTAATTTATTGAATGCATGTAATACCACACCTCTCATTCACTAGATATCCAACTATAAAGGAGTGGATTCACTACTCTTGAGTCTTTAGGAAAAGGAAGAGTCTATAGGAAATCATAGCCAGCTTCAACACATAAAGATGACTTTAACATGGAAGTGATGCATCCAATAGGCATTTCCAAAGAGATCCATTATAGAGGGAAAATATTCAATATCCGGATTGTGATGCTACCCTAACTCCCTAGGACGTGGGATCCCCTCTCCAAGATGAGCTACCTCAAGAATTTCATCTAAACCCTCGAGCAAGCTAGCATAAAAAATCTTTGGTTAGAGTGGCCACCGTTTACTTTGAAACGCTAAGTTCTAAAAAAGACGCCATGAACCGCGAAGGGATATTAGAATTAAACCTGTAACATTCTTGAGACACAATAAAATCCCTCCCCAAAATCAAACATATGGCCTTAAAAGTCAAATGGCCACTATCAACTGTCACATTCTTTACCCGTTGATCAATTATCTTCCCACTAAATGCAAATTGGCTTTTGCTACTGTAGAGAGAAATTAGAGTCTACATTGCTCGATACCTCAATGATTGACATTTCCTAGTCATGGAACTAACACAAATAAATAATGTTGTGAGATTTGTAGATACCTTCAAATCATCATCCGGTAAGGTGAGGTGAGAAATAAAATGCAGATTCATTAATTGAAGTGGTGTCATGGGAGATACACTTGCTATGAATCGATCTTGGCATGAGGATGGTTTCAATTCAACATCATGGAGAAGAGAGCATGTGGAGGTTTAGGGGAAAAAGTGACATAATTCTTTCAAATTAATCATTCGAAGAAATACCTTATGCTAAGTCGATGCCATGTACAGATATAAATACTAAGTTGTAACATATGGTGAATGACCAAAATGGCATTCCCATGATTTCAGAAATAATTTGTTTGGGCTTCACCCCCTTGGTGACAACTTATCTTATTAAAAATAAATAAAAATATAATGATTATTTACATAGCATTCATAACAAGAAGCTAATATCATAAAATGCAAGTCTGGAAATGAAATAACCAGCAAACAAGAAGCTCCTGCAGCTGGACACCACACTCAAATAACTGATTTCTCCACCTTAAAAATGCTGCACAGGAATGTGATTATCCTAGATGCCAAAGAAGGTGAAGAATTGTCAACCAAAACCGAGGCAATTGAGCCTAGAAACCCTCACGCCTTGACTAGAGGTTGTACGGCCTGCAAGAAGGTTGTACGGCCTTGCTGAAACCACATGTGCCAAGTATTGTTGCTCAATCAGCACCAATGATAACAACATATATATATTTTCTGATCTTAAACAATGAAGTTCTGAAAAACTTGAAATAATAGTCTCCAATCAGCACAAATGTAGCTCCTAAAAGAAGCCACATGTAGAGCAATCCTTGGGTGATATTCCACATCCGTAGATCATTGAATCTAAGACAGTTTTGGTTTTCCAAGATTGAATTTTTTCCTGAAACCCTTATTTCTTCTCCGTAGTAAAATGCTCAAGTATTGAATAGATGAATGAATGAATAATAAAAATGAGCTTTTCGAATGCTTATATACTCTTCTCAAAAAGCCATGATTCCTTTGGGGCTTTTAATCCATTAAATATTTAATGATATTTGCTTTTGTTGCTCAAGTGTTATAAACTTCATGTGAGTGCCCCACTTTATGACTTAAATAATTGACCTCATGTTATAAAAACAAATCATATATTATAAGGTCATTAAACACCATTAATGATATCCACTTATAATTTGATGATATACACATGGTAATCCACTGCTTCTATTGCTTCCATTTGATGTAATTATCCCTATTTAATTAAATAATCAATTTATTTGATTAAATCTCTAAAGTTCATCCATTAAATTAAATAAATTAAAACCTTATTTGATTTAATTTAACACCATCTCCTTTAATTAAATAAATCAAATCCTTATTTAATTAATCTCTTGCCATATTCCTCTCTTATCTGATTTATATAAATCCATAAATCTAAATCAAATAAGTCACATCATCAAATATTTTGTTAAATTAATTAAGTCCTTGATTAATTTAATATAATCTCATGCCACATCCTTTAGATAATGCAAGTTGCACATGAAAATAGATTTAATTCATTTATTAAATCCCTATTTTCCTCATAAGGCATCTTTTTGGAATATCCTCTCAATTTGAATTCAAAATTCCAAGTCAATATGTACATCCAACAAGGCAATAACTCCATCTTACATGTCCTTTGGCTTGAGCCAAGTGGCATTTATTTCATTTTCCCTTCCCTCTTACATGTCATTTCAACAAATTTGAATTTTAAATATTGGCATTTATTGGCACAAACCCCAAATCTTGCACATCCATCATCCATTCATAGTTTGAAAAGTGACACCATATCATTGGATGAATGTTAGTCCCACATTGCTCAAATTTGGACTTTCATCCATCTTGAAATCCTATAAATGAAGAGCTTCTCTCCTCATTTGATCATCCACAATCCATGCAAAGTTACCATGCTAAAATACTTAGCCATTTCCATTCACCAATCTTGAGTTCTTAGCTAGGTTATTGCAGATTTTAGGTTTGAAGCTTTCACCTTCATCAACAAAGTGGATCAATCTCTTCAACATTCGAAGCTTGCATCTTAGGAATTGGGAAAGGGCCAATTTTAACATCAAATTGGCACCAATTCCCCCATGAGATTATGAGTTTGCACATCTAATTAGGATTTTATCTTATTTTTGTCATTTGCATTGTGTTCTTCAATATTTTCATTCATAGTTTGAATTGTAAATGGATTTCATGGGGAATCCTAGTTTATGCTTGCAAAGTCTAACTTAAGGTGTTTGTTGTCTTTGTTTTGTAGGTACCTAGGCTGGGGTTCACAAATCTTATCTTTTTAAATAAATGTTATCCTCCCATATTAACAAATAATATTTTTTATTGAATATATTTCAATTTAATAAAAAATATATTTAATAAAAAATAAAATATAATATAATCAATATCTTTTTAAATAAATGCTATCCTCCCATATTACATATTTTTCACCCACTTGCATAAGGTTCAAAGAAGAAATTACTAACAAGTTTGCATGGGGCCCAAATTTGCACATTGGGGAGAGAAATGAGGAACAAAAGGCATATGGCACATCCATCCCCATGCATACATGTTGGGTGAATTTATGGGGCTAAATAGCCAACGCCCAAACTGTGTGTAGCCTCTTGTCACACTACCCTCTTTTTTTCTGTCTTTTCTGCCCTTTCTTGTACCTGCTCTCTCACTTAACTCCCACATTCGAATCTATTTTAATAACTATCATTATAACTATCTCTTCTTGCTCTCTCTAACATGGGTATATCCATGTACTATTTTTGCATATGCCATTTTGTTCGTCCCAACCACATCCAAAACATAATAAAAGCCCAAAACTACCGAGACTTAAGCAAAATAGAAAGAAAAACATAAACCAAGATTTAGGGAGAGTGATGCTCTTGCATCATATGAGAAGATGGTAATTTTGGAAAAAAAATACATGGTCAAAGTCCTTTACACATGTGAAATTCCTTGAATAAAATGTAATTTTGGAACACACTTAAAATTTCATTGCCAAAGAGAGGTTTTGTGATCCAACATGCCAACATTTTTTAATTCTAGAAAGAAATTATTTCCATAAGGAAAACTATGAATCTTGTGAAGCAAAAGTAATGTGCAAGAATCTAAAATATTCTTTGAGACCAATTCATTTCCATCCAAATAAATTGATCTAAGAGGGTGTGGGGAGAAATGATTTTCTGTAAAATTGAATCATGCCACTAAATAATAAAACTAAATTCTTTATAAAAAATATCCAAATATTTAAGGGTATTTTTTATATTTTTCTCCACATAAATAAGAATGACAAACAAGTCAACTAATATGTGGTCATTGAAAAGATGTGTAGTTGATAAACCAAGTAAGGTAATACCTTTGAACAACCTGTGAGACACATAGTGGATGAGAGATAATCAAAACCTTTATCTACAAGAGAATAGAGAATTGGGTCCAAGGGACAACCCATGGAAAATAGATATAAAAATCCCAAAGGCATTTGATTGGTGACCATTGATGGTGATGCAAGATAAGGCATCAATAAATAGCATTCCAACAAATTGAATGAAATAGGGTCCAAACCCTAGAGGTCAAACCATTGCTAGAATACAGGTCATTCGATACAAACATAGGCCTTGAAAAAAATAATTTTTAGGAATAGAGTCTTCTATTATGAGCATACCTTCCTAAACTACAATGGTATTATCAAAGATGTACCTAGATTTTTTGAAACTAGATTTTTCTAGCCACACAATTTGCTAAAAAAGATGGCACACCTTCAAAACCAAAGCTTTTGTGATGATTTTATATGACTCATTGAGAAAGGTGATAGGCCTCCAATTATAGTTATCTTCCAGATCTCCAAAATTAGGTATGAACTTGATATTTCATTTGTTTATAACTTTCCACAATGACTTGGAGTGGAAAGCTTCTAGATAAACTTTAAGTAGGTCCTCACCAACATAGTCTAAAAGGACCTTGTAGAACTCATAAGAGAAGCCATCATAACCAAAAGCTTTATCATTGACCATGGTTTGAACAACCTCCTTAACTTTTGCAATGGAGGGTAATTTATAACAAAATTCTTATTGTGAGGAGAAAAATTAACAATGAAAAAATTGGAGACATTCCTAAAGGGCTTGGTCCCATTCAAGATAGATTTTTCTAGGTTGTGAAAAATTCTTCATAACATTTAGAAAAATCCTTGATAATTTATGATAAATTTTTTATGATGGCCTAATCATTCTTGATCTAATTAATGTCATTAGAGGTGTGAAAGGTTTTGAGAGCTTGAAAAAGCTATTTATAAGCTATATTTTCCACTTTAATCCAACATCTCATAGCTTTGATTTGAGCACCTCTAGCTTAGTGGTTATTATAAATCTTCTTATCGTGCCTAAGATCTACCATTGTAACCTACAAAGAAAGAGAGAAGGGGTCAAATTCAACATCAGTCATATCCTTCCAATGATCTAAGGTGATGACCTCATATACATGGCATCAAAATTTTGTCAGAAGACACCCATAGATGCAAAGGAATAGGATGTATGTCAAATTGCTCTGTCCACCAATAAATCCAACCAATTGATTGAGTGGGCCAAGTTTCAG
>VDFB02226548.1:0-11762 GCA_007258455.2 Sequoia sempervirens | reverse complement strand
GACCTCCTTACTGACTTACTCATTTTCTCTTCTCAAACAAGCACTCAAACTTGATTAGACTCAACCCACAAAGTGCTCTAACTGCTACAAGAATGACACTATTAGCAGTTAATTCCCCTTGTATTTATTGTGCGAGGCAATGGCAACCTTCATCAACGCTTAGTAAAAATGCATGTGCAAACATGGCAATTTGGCGGCGTATGTACTGTCACCGTTTAACTAGAGCTGCACGAGAATCCAAAGATCACCCTTCATGATTGCCAACAACATCTTCACACAGATTGAGATCAACGTGACTAAAAAAGCAAGGAATAATTCATTAATGCTTCACCAATTGTACAATAAAATGACCACCATGTGCCATTTTCCAACTTTGAATATTGCCTGCTGATCTCCTGAAGAGTTGGTAGATCAAATGGTTTATCTCGGGCTAACTCGGTTTGACATCCAACGAAGCATCGTTCACCTTCCTCATGACCAATAAAATTAATCCATACAGGACACACATCTACCTTTTGTTGACCTCACGCCAAATAACAGGGCGACACCTTAGGTTTGTGAGTTAGCGGGGTACGATCAAGATCTTCTCCCATATCTTTGAATTTGAAAAACCTACACATTGCACGGTTAGTATTTAATGAAATGCTTTGGCTAAGCCGTCAGCGACATGACCACTGGGGTTGATGGGTTAGGCTTACGTCACCGGATTAAAATTAAAACCCAACTTTGATTTTAATACTTTATTTCCTAAGTTCGGTTGGCCCCGTTAAATTCTTATCCTAACCCTAACAAATAACAAATGATTAAGCTAAGGATTGTATTTGTTGTTATAACTTTAGTTCTAGAGAATTCTTAATTACCAATTCTTATTTGTGCATTTGTATATGAATCCAATTGAATGCCTTTCCATATCATTATATGGAATTTTATTATTAAAACTTAACTCTAACACTAATTAAAACCTTGACCTCTAACCTCATTGAACTGCATTATAACCCTAACTCTAACACTAATTGAATTAATCTAACCCTAGGTAAGCTGTTGAAACTCTAACCCTCATCACCTGTATCAAAACCCTAGAGAATCAATTGAACCCTAACCCTAAAATAGACACAATAACCCTTACTCCACCGAACCCCTAACTCCAATCCTAGCCCTAATTTAAGACTAACCTTTAACCCCGACTCCTTTAATTAAACCCCTTTATTGAATTATAACCCTAATTGATCCCTAACCCAAATTGACGTCACTAATTAACCTTAACCATTTGTCAGCTTTAAAGATGTGCCAATAATGTTGCAATCACTAATGATTAATTTTTCTCGATGGTTAAAATAGGGTTGGTAAGTAAATTTATCTATAATAAGTAAATTTATCATTGATTTTTGATAAGTAAATCAATATTTCATAAATTCTATCTATAATTTCATTAAATTTTTCTTAATTATATTAAATTATATTTTATTGGGGAAGGAAAATTCTAAGTTGCTTATAAATAATGAAGTGTTTTTATAAGTAACTTGATATTGTGTATAAAAGGTTTAAGTTATGAATGTTATAATATAAAAAAATAAATTTGTTTTCAATGTTTATTTGTTAGTTTGATGTGAGAATAATGTTGCATACTAATGATTAAGTTTTTCTTGATTGGTTAAGTGATATTGTGAAATTATTCTATGTTAATTTAATATTATGAATGCTATATAATATAAAGAAAAATATTTCTAATATATTTTTAATGCATCTTTATATTTTATGAACAAACATCTAAAATAAAAATGTGATTGTAAAAAAAATACAACTTAATGAGTGAATATACATTTAAAGTTAAAAGTGAAATTATAAAACAAATTTGTAAATTTATTTTATTTTTCTTCTATAAATATAATATTTTTATTTGTCGTCTGCCTAGTAATGCCCACTTCTCCTTTTAATGAATGTTTTATTTTGCAAGGGTTGATTTAGTGCTATCGTTGATCTATTTCCTGCAGATATCAACGATGACTGCCATCCCGTGATCGAGAATTGAAGGATCGTGAAATCATGGGCTGCTGCCATGTGTCCTATCCGGGGGATCAAATTTGAGCTATCGCTGACCAACTACCATTTGATCTGAGTCGTTCCCCGCCATCTTGCGATGGTGCTTGGGTTGATTGCGAAATCACGGGTGGGTGCCACGTGTCTCATCCGATGAAGCCTAAAGAGTAAAGGAAACACTAGCCGACTTTAAATGTATTAAGGGGCATATTACTAAAGTGTTCTCGAACGCACATGTTCTAAATCGACAGATATGTTATAATCTCGCTGGAAAAGCTGCTCGAAGGTTAACGACATGGCTGGTGATTGTGTTAAAGGAATGAGATCAATGACGCATGCTATCCCGCGATCAGGGATTACAGGGATCACGATAGCACGGGCATGTGCCACATGCCCTTCCTAAAGGATGAAATCTGCGTGACCATTGATGAGCTGTTTCTTCAAGATTGACGGTGCCTGCTATCCCGCGATTAGGAATTTTGGGATCGTGATGTCACGGGTTCCTGCCATGTGTCTCATCCAATGAAGCCTAAGGAGTGAAGAAAGCGTTCACCAATTTTAAAAGTATTATGGGGCATATTACTAATGCGCTTGTAAGATGCATATGTTTTATTTCAATGCAGATGTTATGATTTTAAGGGAAAAGCTGCTCGATAGTTAAAGGAAAGGACGACGACCATTTTTGAAGGAGCAAGATTTATGGTAAAAAGATCGACGATGCCCACCATCCCGCGATGGTAAATCAAAGGATTGTGATATTGCGGGAAACCGCCACGTGGCATTCCTTCACAGCGTATGACATAGTGGGCCCCTTTATTGCCGTGTTGGTGATTATGTCAGCCTATTTTGAAGATGGTCGTCGATGATTTGATCAAACTGAAGGATCAACGACTCAAATTGAAATATGTATCAAATTATGGTTGGAGCCCTTCGTGCAGCCCGCAAGTGGGCTTTAATGGTGGATGAGACATCTACTAGCAGGATTTGATCGACATAAAATAAATTTACTCATCTCATTTGTATCACAAAGCATCCAAGTATTTTGTGAAAACAATTTCAGAGCCAAAGGTGAAATTGCGAGTAGCTGCAGCCAGATATTGGAGTTTGTGCGAAAAAATCCGTGAGTTAATTTTCTCTATTTCCCAGTCATTTTGCACCTAAATTTGGGAAGGGGGGTCTGCTATGCTTGTCACTGAGTTCATTAAAATATTTTGTTAGGGCTATTGTTTAATCATAAATTGTGAAGAATTATGGTATTTTTACTCTGTAATTTCCTATCTCTACTTAGTCATAGCCACTTGAAGTGTAACATTGTAGTGAGGCCCTAGTTTGTCTAAAATGGTGCCAACCAAATAGAACTCTAGCCACATTGAGTATTTGAAAAGAAACTTGTAAGATTATTTCTTAGATCAATTTCCATTATCAACAAATGAGAGAAGGAAAGGTTTTGTGTTGATGCGAGGAAAAATCCTAGGGGAGGGGCTGGTGTGTAATAATTCCATCATTGCTGATGCTAGGGTTCCACTCACGGGCTTAGAAATGTTTAGATTATGGTATGGATAGAGGAATTTTCCTCATACTTTTTCAAATGGATGGAGGTACGACTTGGGAAAGTTGGTTGTTCGAAATGTGTTCCCTGATGTGGACTTACTTAGAGCAGTGGTCAAAAGATATGACCCTATCACACGGGTAATCAGAGATAATGATGGAGGGGTTCTATTAGAAATTAACAGAGATGTTATCCAATAGACTTTTGATTTGAGTGAGCCAAGTGATGGCTTAGCTCCTATTAATCTTGAAGAAATGAAGCAGGAGTATACAAAATTGAAATCTCTTTTTAGGGTTAAGCTGCTTCCACCTCATCTAGTTAAGGCAGGGGGTTCACAATTTCACATAAGCCCTAGTGACCAGGAACCCTTTGGATTGAATTGTTTTGGAAAGCCTTTCCTGGCTACTTTCTATTCATTATGTCAGATTTTGGGTTTCAGCCTTGGTGCAGTAATGCTGATTGCATACATGTTCATGGGGGTGCAAATACAACACCCTAACTTCTCTGTAACATATGATTTTTCTTCTTTTTTGGTGGAGAGGATAGATGAAGAACTGTCGAAGCTGCAGAATTGTGATACTAGTACTCAATTCTTTTGGTATTCCATGTTGATGCATATATTCTTGTTTAGGAATGTTGATTTCTTTCCCGAGAAGATGAACTTAAGACAATCAGTTAATGGAGAAAGATTGCCAATACAAATATGGGCTGCAGATTTGTTCTGTAATAAGGAAAGAACTAGTTATGTGCAATTTGATAATTGTTTGGCTGCAAGATTGAGGGCTAGAATGATGGTAAATGTACCTAGGATCCCTGAGGAAGTGCATGATTTCCTTAGGCCAAAGGAGAGGAAACTAGAATTGAGGGTTTTACATAACTGGGGTGACTTATCCCATATCCAGTCAACACTGTCTTGAGAATATATGGATTTCAAGGAACCCCTCACATACTGCCATACAATGTGGCAGATGGGGTGTATTCATGAAGATAACCTAACTGGAAAGGGGAAGGGAACTTTATTCCCTAATTATACAGTAGTGTCTGACTTTATATTTTCAAAGGGAGGTTGGACACATTTTGACAAATTCTTTGTTGATTACCATTTGAGATTTGGTCCAAGGCGACAACATGATCTTGAAGGTTTCTTTTCTCTTTTCAGACAAAGAATAAAAGGTGGAAAATTTAAAATACCATGAGTTCAATTTCCCTGAGGACCTCACATCAAGAATAAATGAATTTGATTTAAATAGATGTTAGGAATTGAACAAGGAAAAGTGTGGATAGCTTATAGTAAGCTACTTAATATTGTGCATGAAATGGATCCGATATATGATCCATTGATGGAATTCACTCCATACCACAAGAGAATTGATTTTTTAATGAAGAATTTCAAGGAGATAATGGACACTTTGACAACCAAAAAGATAAATTTAAGGCTAAGTCTGGATATGCAAGGACAAAGTGATATGCCAATTGGAACAAGGCCAGTATGTCAGCCTACAGAAAGGCAGCCCATCTATAGGAGGAAAAGGGATACTGGCAATGATGAGGAAGAAGTAGATAGAAAAGGGAAGAAAAATAATGAAGGCACCTTCAACACTTCAGCCCAAAAAATTGCACCGGGTCAAGCCAAAATCATTGAATTAAAATCTTCACTCGAGGTACCCCCATCACTAAATAATCGAGCTAAGTCTCTAAGAGGCAAAAGAACCCGATCACCTATGATCTCAATGATGAAATTGTTACTGATCAAGACATGTAGGTTGGTATGTCATTCCCTTCTAGGTCGGCCTAAATTGGTTCTATCCGATTTGATGAAGGTAAGAGTGTGTAGGATGAAAGAATGGAGGCTTCTAAGGAGTTCTTAGATGACAATGCATTTGTAAAGACTCCTGTATTCTTGCAATTAGCATGAAGGATGAAATTTGAGGAATATCAAAATAAATGCAAGGAGAGAAGAGAACTAAGGCCTAACAGGTCAGATCAGGAGAATGATGAAGAAGTGAAAGTTGAACTAATGGAAGAGTTCAAAAACATCACTCCCGAAGAAGGAAGACAACTAGTGAATCAGCTCGGGTGTTTTGATTTTTCCTGAATGAGATATCGCAGATGCAATGGCTTTCAATGCCATTATAAATTCCAATAATCCTTTTCAAGATTCTGAAGAAGTTAAGGCAACATTACAAAACTCTGCCTTTAGTGAAGAATATGAGACCTTGGCAATTTGGGCATTGGCTCCACAAGGAAGAAAGCCAAACATTGCTGATATTAATCCAAATTTCAAAGGAGGATTAATAATAAAGAGGGCTTCAAAGACTACAACAATTGAAGCCACTAGTTTAACTGTGAATGTGGCCAAGTTGGCCCAAAAGACTGTTGAAAGGGAGGAGGCTGAAAGAAAGAGCCTAATAGAGAAGTATAACATTTTAATTGAAGAATATGGTAAAATGCAACAGAGGAATGTTGAGCTATAAACTAAAGTAGAAAGGTTCAAGTATAGACATACTGGGGAAATATCCAATGCTCCAAGAACCAACACATCACCTCCCATAGCAGGGTCAATGCCTCCTGCTTCTCCAAATGTTTCTACACCAGGGTCTCCCATTCAAAATCTTGCTCTTACCCCTCCTCTAGAACAAGTTGATGAAGAAACAGAGTGCTCTATTAATCCAACAAAGTGGC
Source organism: Sequoia sempervirens (assembly GCA_007258455.2). Lineage (NCBI taxonomy): Eukaryota > Viridiplantae > Streptophyta > Pinopsida > Cupressales > Cupressaceae > Sequoia > Sequoia sempervirens. The sequence goes on along the minus strand of VDFB02226548.1, from coordinate 5,494 downwards.
AGCTCATGCAGAAAATTGATCAATTACAAACATCACTAAGGGTAAAAGAGGAGGGTTTTCTTTCAAAAGAAAAAAGAAATTGTTACTATTGTTTTGGAGCATTTAAATGAAAAGGTGGATAATAAACTACCCTCTATACATTCTTTGTATTCTTTTCTATTTGAAGCAATAAAGAATATTGATAGGGATCAGGGGATAGTGATTCCAATAATTCAAAATTGGATCCCTAGGGAAAATGATCTAGATGTTATGAATAAAGCCTCAAGGTTTGATGTAAATAACAGGCCCCAATTATTGAAGCCTACTTATATATTAGTTAAATCATTGCAAGGTTTTCAGACCTTACCAGATGATCTAAGTAGGAAGATTAGAGAATTGGTAAAGAACTTTAATGATTGGGGTAACACACTGTTACCTGATATAACTGATGAGCAGGGGGAAATCAGAACACTCCAAATGGCAAGATCATAAGCAAGTCATCAATAATCAAATTAAAATAATTTTGATGACCTGACATGATTTGTTGGTAAATTGTATGGACAATATTACAGTATTGGCCTACTTTTGGAATCTTTGAAAGAGATGCTAATCAGTGAAATAAAGTATATGCCCAGTGCGCGTAAATGAGAGGCTACTAATTTTGACCGCCAACCGACGGTAAGAATACCGCAGGTGGGTGGCTAAGTATTTGAATGATGATGAGTAAAAGAAAGTGGGCTACCGGCTACGGTGGCAAATCGCATGTCATGCTAAGGCCAAGCTCTGGAAGCAGGGATGACTTCTTGGCGCGGCTCGCTGTGGTTTTGTTATTGCATCAACCTTCCTCCTCACTGGCGATGAACGAATATGCCTCCAGGATGATTGTTGTTGTAACGTATTTTTTGAACAAGAATATTTTTCAAGGTGGTGGCGTTGTTGTAACAAATTTTGGAATATCACCGTACCCAGAATTCGATCAGACAGTGTACTTTCCGCCCTAAGTAATTGCTTGCTCTTTTCCATTTATAAGAAGGATTTCAAGGCCAGAAGTACAGGTTAGCAAGTTAGATAATTTTTGTCGAGTCTAGGTGAAGTTGCAGAGCGAATTGTAAAGTCCGATGGTTTTAGAGAAATAAAATTTAGGTTTTAAGTCATTATGTAACAGGTTTTGAGTTCATAGAGATTTAATGTTGTATTACAGTACTAGCATTTGAGTTGAAATAAAAATTTGAGCTCATTTCTCTCCATTGTACATGCATATCTGAACTTTCAATGAAATAACTAAGGGTTGTTTTATCCATCTCACTATTGTGGTGTGTATGATTCTATTTTAGCTTTAATTCAAAAAATTAATCAAAATGCTTGAATGGCATTATAGGCGGATATGTGTTGTATAATGATTTGATAAGTAGTCTTGGGTTAGAATGCATAATGATGAAATTGTAATGCAATATTGTCAGGGATCTTATATGTGATGTATTAAACCTGTTATAAACCTCTAGATGCTTATGACTTGACCCCGTGAATGGATATATATGGCACCTGTACTATTCGTAGTTCACAAGATTTATTATTACGTTTGTATTGCCGGCTAAATTGCAAATCATCAATTCATCTTATACAATGGATTGTGTTTAGTTATCTCACGCTCCAGATAGTTGATATTGTCTATGAACAGCCAATTCTAGTTCATATTATCTTATCGTGTTGAACTATTAAGTGAGATCATCCGCTATTGTTAATGTTGTATATAATAATGGTGCAGAGGTTGTAAACTCATTAAGGGATCACCCTCCCGGGTCTTGCAGAGCCTTAAGTGTTCGAGGCTTTTAAAGTCCTCATTAGTTGGTCCAAGTCCTTCGAACTGCGTTCGATTGGAATTGGCACCTACACGTAGGATTAGAAGACAAACCTAGTTACATTGTAAAAAGAACCAACATACATGTCACAACTAATTCAAAAACAACCACCTCTACAACTTGACTTTAATCTTTTATGATCACATGAAATATAAAACACACTCACTTCTGCTGGCTGTTAACATCACTATTGAAATGTAATTAATTTTTTGACCTTTCAAACATTAAAAGTACATCATTAAATTAATCATGTAATAGAATAAAAATTAAAAACATCATGAATTAATTATGTAACCACATAAGTCAAATATAATTCTATCAAGAAATTAATATCAAATAGATAATATAATCGCATAACTTATACATTTCAATGCCATTGATCTTCTTCTTCATCCAACTCTTTGTCTGTATCATCTGATCCAGATTCGACATTGTAAGGATTGGTCATATCATCATCATGGTCATCGATATCAGTTTCGATAATGTCATTATCCACACGGATATCATCTTCATGAACATTAACTCCTACATCATCATGATCTAATTCCTCCTCTTCGACATCTTCGTTAGGGACATCATCAACTAACCATTGATCCTGATCATCATCTACATCATCTTCTAGTTCTTTGGTATCTTCTTCTTCCACCACATTATACTTAACTGACCTTCCTCTTGGATCATGTCTAACAACAAATGACCAACCCGGTTTACCTAGAACCTTTGAGTAAAATACCTGCTCACATTGGCTTGGAAGAACATAGGGCTCATTTCCAGCTTGCTCGATCAACCTTGTATTAACCATGGTAAATCCATTATCATCTTCAATAGCAGTTCTCTCAGGATCATTTTCATTCAATCGTAGCCTATACCATAGGACAACGAAAAAAATTTATTTGAAGGACTTAAAGTCACACTCAAGTATATCATCCAAAATCCCATAGTATTAATTTTCTGAGACTTCTGGATGTATGTACTTCTAGATGAAACATTAGTCCCCTAAAAGACTGCAGTTATACCAGAATCACAAGTTTTCTTCATGTCATCCAACATTTTGATTTGAAATTTACAACTATTGCACCACATAGCCTTGTGGTGTTTCACCTCCAATATGTCAAACATGTAAAAATTATTGCAATATCATCAGTTGATAAACATATTTATTCTTGGCCGAATGTATGCAAAGAAAACAATCTCAAGATACATATACATCAATATACTTGAAAATAATTAAATAATATGGGTGATTAATATATTTATACGTACCTGTTTATCTCTTAAACCATATGCTAAATCAATTTCCCTTTGTGTAACATTGGAATTTCCATTACGATGAGCTTCTTTAACCAATGAAGCCACACCTTCCCATGTTAATGCACAAACCGCATTGTTGACATCATTCAATCCATACCATATCATCCAATCAAGATTGTTGGTGACGCATAAATGTAGTGCATCCCACTCTCGACCAACTGTACCCAAAAATAAATAAATTCACAAATGACGTATAATTAGTTAAATACCACAATATATGATCTTAATTTATAATTGATGTATATTGAAGATTAAAAATTAAATAAGTACAATATACATAAAAACTATATGTAAAATGTATTCCAATTAATCTCCATGACCATCTTATAAGTACATCTCACTTTCCTCAATCTACCTTTCCCCAACAGGTACTCCCCTTCGAATTTGTTAATGGAGTTGGGATCCCAAATGCGATCTACATGGATTTTTGTTGCAAACTTAGGAAGATATTCACGAATGTACACCATGGTCTAGTATACCATATATCCCTCCACCATAGAACCCTTAGGATGTGCTCTTTGTCTAACCAAAGGCTTCAAAAATTTCAAGTGCCTCTCAACCATCCACATTGACCTTGCGTGTATAGGTCCGCACAATTCAATCTCCTCAACTTGGTGTATAAGGTAGTGTTCTTGTGCATTGAAAAATATTGAAGGTTGACACTTTTGCATTTCACACATTAGACGAGAAATTTTTCTCTTCCAATAATTTATATCTTCTTTATGGATTTCTTTAGATGACAGCCATCTACAAGTGATTTAAGGTGCAAATATATTAACTAGATTTAACAAAAATATACAGTATATTACATAACAAGTAAAACAAATGGCAATTATAAGATGTATACAATGAATTGAACAAATCTCGCTACTTACCTCATGTATTTTCCAAGATCATATATAACTTGCTTGGACATTGTTGTCGTAAAGTTGTCCGAGATAGAGTGTAGAACTTAATGCTAAACAATTATAAAATGATCTTTTCATTATTTTTCCAAAAGTAGTAAAACACACCTAAAAGTACATGCATTATGCCAAGGTATATATAAATTTAATTACCTTTTATGAAGGTATGCCAATCATGCATTTTTATCCCTGACCCAAATTCACCTTTCTTTGTTATTATATTGTTTATGTTCGCAGCAAATCCTATGGGAAATCGAATTTTTTGTATGACTTCTTTATAGCATTGCTTTGCTGCTCTGTTATCAACCAAGAAGGCACTTATATTAATTTTGTTCCATCGCTATTTAATTGAATGATATTTTTCATTGCATGATTACTCAATGCTAGTACAAATTTTGACAATTTTTCTTTGTCATGCCTTCCATCCAATATTTTCCTTAATGTTTCTTATATTCTTTCTCGACATGTATCAGACAACAAATACACAATTTAGAAGGCCGCCATAGTAGAGAAACCTACTAAATTGTCTAGGATAACTTTTCAGTCCCCGTGGAAGCCGGCCATTAATGCCTTGATGACCTTCATGAAACATATAAGTTAAACAAATTAACAATGACAATTATTGTCAATTACAACATGAGTAAACACAACAAAATATAAAAATATAAATTTAAAACATATCATATATGAGCAGATAAACAATTTGATCCCCATGTATAACCTCGACGACACTCCTATTATATTCCAACTTCCATAGGCGAGGTGACATTCTTCATGGTTTTGATGTAGTCTCCTCTTTCCCATTGAAAAGATGTTTTTCAGTAGTTCGATACTTATGATTTCTATGGAGGAAGTGTCTATATTCATCAAACACCTGCTTTCCAAAACTTGTTGAACGACGAGATTTCATCTTTGGACCACAAATTGGACATGCAAATTTTCCCTTTGTTTGAAGACCTGCAAGATGATATATAATTGTATAAAATATGTCAATTTTTTTCATTATATATAATGAATAGATTATTTTAAAAACATGCATAATATCTACTTCATCAAATTAAATATTGTTAAAGTGTAGTCGAACGTTATAACATACCACAAAAAAGTGTTAGCCCTGGGGCATCATGAATTGTCCATACAAACATTGCATGGAATTGTAATTGTCTTTGTCCTATTGGTCTAGAGACGTCATACATAGTGACGCCATTCCATAACTTTAGTAACTCGTCGATAAAAGGCTCGATATATACATTCATATCTTTAACTTGGTACTTACCTAGTTGAATGAACATAAACATTACATAATTATTATAACCATTTTACTGCAATATATATAAATTAATGTACATGACTATTGAATGAAAAAAATATAAGTCATTATGCAACAAATAAGACAAATGAGATGCTACCACGTTAAAGAAAATTCATGTAAAGAAATAC